>JAQGAE010000884.1:0-28476 GCA_034696685.1 Julus scandinavius | reverse complement strand
TCATTTCATCTGAATTTGGGGACAGCCAAAAAAGATGATAACGCATCTGAAAATAAGATGTTTCGATTTGCAGTGTAACTATAAGATTTAAGAAGAAAAGTGTGGTTGCAAGGAATTCTGGTCCACTCTGTTTACGCCTAATTAGACCTATACCTCGCTATAACGGCCTTTTTAATTATGGCTCTTTTTCGATTTACGGCCCACAATGTATCGTTATACAGCCAAAAAAATGCTGTAATTAAAGAAAGTGGCCAAAAAATGTGATAAATCACCCCAAATTGCACAAACAAGGTCGGATTTGGCTAACAATAAAATGACTTATGGGTTTGACTTCGTTTAAGAAGGGAACAATTGAAAATCACAATGCAAAAAGAATTGATTCGTCATACGGCTTTTCGCTTTACGGCCAATTTTTCCGGAACGTATCTAGGTCTTAAAGTGAGGTTTGGGTGTATACAATACTTAATTGTGTCAATGCAGTCTATGTATGTACATTAATTTGTATATGGTTTGCTGTGATTATTGCATAACACCCATTGAGCTGCCAAGTAATTACAGCAGCACAGGAATTTCCTGACCTCGAAGGAAAATTCAAGCAAAAATTGGTGTTTAACACAAAGTTAGGCATAATTCCCGACTTTCTCGAGGTTTTAAAAATTTAAGAACATTTGGGACTGGGGGCGGGCACATTTCTTATGGTGGTCATTTCCCATTTCACTAACCTTTAAAACTGAATTGAGCAGAAAATCCAAAAACTCAAAAAATACCATCATGTTTGAGGAAATAATGGCTCCCCCCTCTCCTGTACACATGGTGTCCACATGCCAGCAGACCCCCATTCTTGAGAACGCCTTTTTTGAATGGTAAATTTGAAAAACCGTTTTCAAGTGAAGTCCAACACCATGCTAAAGAAGAAATACGGATCTTTCGCAAGTATCCACATATTGTACATATATCCCCTGTTTATATTGATCAAGGATTAAACCAAAAATCGCATGAAACCAAGACAACTGCTTCAAGATATGCAGATTATCGTCGCAACTATGAAAAAACATCATAGGCCTTCAACTTAAGTTTGGTTAGATCAATGTTTAAGGAAATACTCTTGAAGAAAAGCAGCCTGTTTATTTAAAACGCCTGTAGCGCATTTAAATGTTTTAATACTTCGACACTATCTCTCATGTTCCTCATTCCACCACTTTTCCTTGTATTGATCCTTAATGTACAAAAAAACGCTCGGCTGGATTTACCACTTACAAAAACAGTAATTAGCACTTAAAATGCGGAGAATTGCACGGCGTTCTGGTTTAATGAGGACGTTTTAAGATCAGCTTTCTTGTACGTTTTCAACACTGAGATCTTGTTTGTCTTGAAGCATTACCAAATCAATAGCATTGTTTTTTTTTTCGATTTAACTTTACATCTTAATTGTGCAAAAAAATGCATTAGTGTAAACTTTTTGGGCCATCAGAGTATCAAAGGTCGTACAAGGAATTACATACAAATGTATAGGGAAAATGGTGCAAAAGGTCAACAGAATTAACAAAACATTTACTCCTACATGTTAACATGCAATGGGAATTTTTTAAATGTGAATGTTTATGCAGATGACGTGTTTCGTATGATAAACACTTCATGTTCCAGGCAGGTTTATTTTAATGTTACTGTAAATTTCTCGACATACAGTATAACCTGTCTAATTGAATAACTTATCTAGAAGCATAAAATGTGCCAGTCTCGACTTGGGACCCGTGTACAAATCAATAAAACTCCCTAAAGTAATAATGAATAATTTGTATTGGCCCCAATGATTTTGTAAGGAAATGTCAACAATGGAACTGTAAAAAATATCTTACAGATTAGGTTAACACTTAGATTGACATGTTCCTGGTTGGCATTGAACCACTCAATAAGTGCAGACTCCATACCTGGATATCTGATGGCCCATAGACATTGAGGTTTATGTTTTCAGATTTGGATAGATGCTCAGTTGACTTCTTCAGTGTTCTATAGAGATTGTGGCCTTGCTTACCTTATCTTGTGATTTTTCTCAAGACATTGTATGAGTTCCTTGTGTGAAGCACTCAGATGATCTTTTTTGGACTGACACAGGGCTATGCACGGAATCTGTCATTGTAGTGTGCATTGAACCTTTACACACCATTTTTCCCGATGTTGGCCTATACAATTACTTGTATTACCAAATGCAGCAGGCAGGAAGATACTTGTACATATATGTACATGCACTGAAATGACGCCAAATAGCTATAGCGACTCATCTAGGATTGAACAAATTGGAAATTGCCTATTTTGCAGCTGTATGTGCGCATGTCTGCTGATGAACCTGTCTAAAAGTTTATTTTTCACCGGTCCCAATCGTATGCTTTTAGACAGGTTCTACTGTAGTAATATTATTCTCATTGATATATTCTATTTAAGACACGTAAATTAGTATGTTAAAACATATCCTGTTGATTTTTTAAAATTTATAAACTTGTAAATGTTGTTGTGGATTGATTCTTTTGAAGCATAGACTTGCATATGCGTTAATCTCTAAATATTCGATGTTTATTATCCATGTGTGCTGATATTTCCCTTTGAGAATTTTGTCCATTCTTACAACAACACCAGCCATCCATGACTATATATGAGCTTCATTTAGCCAGGGCATTCATTTTGATCTCAGAATTCAAATTAAGTTGTGGTTGCGTTATGACATTTAGTGCTCTATGAGAAATAGGTTTGAATTCAAGCAGATCTAATTACCGTTAAAATGGAGTCTGTGGCTTAATCACTGTTCGCATATGAAAACCATGAGATATTGGATAATTAAACAGTCGCAGTGAATTTGAAATGAGAAGCAGTCCCTAAGGTGATGATTTATGGATTAATTAGCGCGGCATAAGTGGGAGATAAGTGATTTGTGACCCATTAATTACTTCGTGTGCACATAAACCCGTAAGGGCATTATCAACGAAAACATGAATCCCTTTACTGTGTGCCTTTGCAAAAAGGTGCCCCAAGCTTAGATTAAGTCATACTTTCTGATGGTGTTCTAAACTAATTTGTATACCCCATTAACATTTGCAGGGATGAACGTAGCCAGTTATACACTGAATAGCCTACTTAATTAGTTGTATATACAGGGTGTTTCGGCGCTATGTTGCCAAACGTTGTGGGCATGTAGAATGGGTCCATACAAGCCATTTATGTTAATGTACCCATAGGCGGAATTGCCCGGTTAAGGCGCTTGAGGCCACCAAAGAGCAATGCAGTCCCATTTTGGGCCCGATGTGTTTTGATTTGTGATTGATACAAGCCATTTTTGATGTTTATTCTGTTTATTGAAACAAGAGCACAGATATTCATAACAGCTGTTAAAAGTGACGGCCGTGCACCTACGGATAATGTTCTGCCTTACCCTCACAAAAATGCCAGGTGTTTGCTGCACAAATTCGCAGGCGACTGATATCCGGGCGGTTAAGTCCTCCACAGTCTCTACAGGTGTTTCATAGACAAGGCTCTTGACATGGCCTCACAAGAAGTCCAATGGTGTCAAATCAGGAGACCGTGGTGGCCATGACACGGGACCTCCTCTGCCAACCCAGCGGCCGGGGAATGTATCATTTAGCCATGCCCGCACCGCATGGTATATCACTTCATGCTTAACCCCTCTTATCTAATAAACCCCTCAAATCACATTCACATCACATAGCATTTAATAAATATTAGCATTTATAACCTTAATCGTAATGAAGTTCCAAGTATTAGCTAGCTATAACTCCCTTTTGCAATGCTTCAATTCAAGTAGTATGGGTGGCCGAGTTGGTAAAAGTGCTAGGTTGGTATTAGCAAGTTTCCAGGTTTGCTTCCCTTTGTGAACCATTTTTATTATATATATATATATTTTTTTTCTGCAGAAATTCAGCAGAATAGATTCGGCAGAATTCTGAAGGAATGACTCTTGCAAAATTAGATACCATAATTCTGAAACATACTTTTCTGCAGAGATTTAGGACGCTGAATTCTGCAGAATTCTGAGAGTCATTTTTTGTATGGGTCCTTATTTGTGTTTGTAATGGAGGAATTCTAAGTCTACCTTATGGAACTTCTAAGAAATTCATAAATATATTAAACCTTAAACCTATAAATTCAAACATTTTTAGAAATTACTTTCTAATTCTAAAGTTTATGTCGCTTGCAAACCCTAAACTAACTTCCACACACTGAGTGCATCTATATATATTCTTCTGGCGTTATTGCTTTTCAATTATAGGACCACTGTTGCAAAGCATAATTGTAATTCTTGCATGCCTCATTCTAGTATCTAAAAAACAATAACCGAAATTGCAATAAACAATCACATTTCTTGATTGTTTTGGCAAATTTTGTATAATCCATGCGCAGTTCATGTGCAATTTCAAGCCAATATTTCAAAATTCGGTGTGCCTTTGTTGCATAGGTTTGCTTCTTTTAACTATAACTTACTTTTAGGTAGTATATGCTGCTTACTCTTCTCTAGCAGATAAAACATGTTGCAAGCTATATCTCTCACTCTCATTGAGTTATGAGGCTCTGAAAAGAGGAGATTTACTGGGTTTTATGTTCTAAGATGTTATCATTCTGTGATTTGATTCTTCTTAACAAATGCTCTATAAATCAAGAGCGACTAGCACATATTAGGCATATGTACACTGTTTCGCTTCAATTGCAAATTTAGTGCATGCATTATCTTTTAACATGAACTAAAATGTGTGTCCATAACCAGATGTTTGTAAGTAAATTGACCAACTATATCAGATATATATTTAATTATTTATGCATGATATACTATATTTCATCAATTATAATTAAGATGCACTGGATTTTAAGACATTATTTTGAGTATCACTATAACAGAAAAAATGCAGTAATTCCAAGAAAATATCAAATACTTAGAAAATGTTATAAATGTTAATTTCATTTGAAACACCTGTTTAGTTTTTTAAAATACCAATATGTATTTTGAAACACCTAACAAAAACTAAACACCTTATAATGATCATGTTAACACCAATGGGTGTTTCAAAACACCCATGTTCACCATTTTTCCAATTAAGTATCCTATACAGTCAGAGAGTGGAGCATTTCTGTCACACTCGCTGACTGTTGGTAGACTTCTAAGAGTGTAGACTATGGCACTGATCTTTAAGATATCCTTCACATATCGAGCTTTATTATAAAAGAATGGCATTATATTTTTTGTTTGCTGAGTGCGTAGATTCAAGAAATGGTGAGCTGCAAAATTGTTTGATAAATCGTGTATTCTAAATAATACTAGCAAAACTTGAAATTTTGTATTTTAAAATGTGTAATTATGATGGCAATTTTCCTTAGCAAAACCACATACAGTATTATTATTATAGACATGCATATGTAATGCAGGTTTTATTTAACATATTTTGTCATACGTAGTACAAATACATGTAAAACGTGGTTGGTTTGGAAAGAAATGATTTTATATGGAAAACATGAACCCTATGCTTCTTACAATTCTACTTTGCACAAAGGGCAATGCATAGAAAAAGTAGGGTGTATCTTACCCATTTATAATTATTACAGCATTATGTGCTAATTTACGCATAAGTTTTAGTGAATTTTTTTGTTGTTAAATATATGTTTACTTCTGATACATCCTCTTAACTTGCGAATAGATTTTTTCCAATTCTCACAAGGGAAATATTACCAAAACTCGAAATTTATCTGTCATTTGATAAACGAATATTTTCAACAGATAAGAGGGGTTAAGTGCTTTCATTTGTGTAAATTAATTAGCTCAATTCTGTTCGGAAATTTGGTGAAGAAATGTGGCAATCGGTGTTACTGAGAGGATTACTTCCAAAAATCCGAATCAATATTACCTATAGTCTATATATGAAATAAATCCGCTTTGCCAACCCCTTTTTCAAGAAAAATACCAAGTCGACGACAAGCTGCTTTCATTTACTCGATGTATATAAGCTTCTTCCTTGTTTACGAGCAATTACTGATTGATTTGGAGAAGAGCTTTTTGAACTCGACTTAAAAGTTTTCATTAAGACGTTGGTGTCCATCGCAGTGAAATCGACAAATTGTGGACAGAAAACGAGAAAAGTTCTGGAAAGCCGTTTTAAGAGAGAGAAAATGGCTGGAAATGAAAAACTTGAAAAGTCTGTACTGTAATCCTTAAGGCATTATCCGCAATTGACCGCTCAAAAACATCCTCCGTAAATCCCATGACCAAAATAAGTCTGCATGGTATTCAAAGCGTTCATTGTTATTTATACAGTGTAAGGATTGAAGTCAAAATAATGCAGAACTAGAATTATAATATGAAACCTATAAAAATATTCTGAATTAAATGTAGCTTTGAATTGAAGTTTTTGCTTCAATTTTGCTTCAACCGGTGTGTGAGTCTGTGGTGAGCTAGCCCCAGGTGAAGTGGGTCCCCTTAATATTAGACTGCACACGTAGTTTTATTTATTTAGTAAAAAAAATTAATTGTACAGTCTTAATGTTTAAATTGTCTTTTATTGTACAGTCTAAATTGTACAGTTTTTAATGCACTTACGTATCTTTTTGAAACTTTTATTTATTTATTAAAAAAATAAAATACATAATCGCCTTGTGCAGTGTGAAATTTGGCCAAAGAACCTACCAAGAACCCTTATTTTCTAGAGTGTAAAAAACAAAAAAGTTTACATTGAAAAAGAAAACAAATGTCCTGATATAAAAAATCGTGTGGTGCGCATCCTGTATAGTATTAATAAAACTGTATTTTATTAATTGGTGATTTAATCACGGTGTTGTTATCTAACCTTTTGGCTTTACCAATAAAGAAACCGTTCAAAGCCCTCCCTCGATCCCCCTGTTCACATTCCAGCAGACCCTGCCCCCTCTTGAGAACGTCCTTTTTGAATGGCACCAAAGCAGGATCATAGATGTCTGCTCATTTATTCAGGCCTTCGGCGTTTATAAATTACATCTTTTAGGATTTTTTTTAGTGAATTTTCCTGAAGAACTAAAGTTGCCACTGAGGGCCATAGGTTAAAATGTCAATCAAACGGAGCCACGTGATGGCTATCAATATTCCCACGCAAATACACGTTCTAGGGCCAGCTGCAGGGAATTTCATTCACTATTTTAGTACGTGCTTAACTTACCGAATTTGTCAACGTCATCCTTTTCTAATGGAATTTTGCATTCGCGACTTAAGCACCATTGAAAACGCTGCAAGATGCGGTGCATTTATCAGGATCTGGGTCGAGTTTGGGCATTTCAATAGAAGCGAACTGCATTATCCCGATTGCCTTGTGGGGCACAATTTCCACCGCTTTGTTATGCATTTCAATTGATGGTTTTAATCCTCTGAATTTAATCCGTTAACCTGCGAATAGCTCTGCCAAGCTAGATAAATGCAAGCGCTTATGGTGCGCGTGAAAAGGCCATGAAATTGGACCGAGTGAAATTTGTAAATGATGAACGATGGCAAATACGACCAAATTGCTTCGTTAGGCACCAACGGCTTTATTGCAACAACGTCGGTTGCAGGAAACTGGCAGTCGTTCCCTGGTGTTTAACGATTCGGGGTTTATTAACTTTATTTCCGGTAAATACGCATGAAATGCTCTGCACGTGAAAAAGGCGGTTATCGTAAAATGTACAAAAGGGAAATTTCCGAAGCAAATTAAGCTACGAACGTGAACACTTAAATTTTCCCAGAGGAAAAGTTTCAGAAATGGTCATACGCGTTAATTGTATCGTTATGACCAAATTTGTCCAGTTTTGGTTCACAGTTGAAAAAATCCGTATATTTTACAGGAAAAGTGGCCAAAATTTTGAAGGAAATATCCAGTGTTATCTGCGATAATGGCGATTTGAAATTTCTTTCAAATTTACCTCGTGTTGCACACATCTCGAACTTGTAAGTTATTATGGCATTAAGTGACTGCATGAGCTATGGTTGTTTTGGTTCTCCACAGTTCTTGTCAGAATAGTTTTAATTAAAATAAAATCATTAAATCATTGGAACAACGTGACCTATATTTTTAAAAAAAAATTAAGAAAAACAAAATGTAATGGAAGAGTTAAGGTCGGTATCCTCCAGAGGAAACATACACAGCACATAAAGCATACACAAGAAACACTGAAACAAAGTTTCCATCATGCTTTTAAAAACATGTGTTCCAAATTCCCGAGTAAAAAAAAAAAAAAAACACTTGAGTGTACCAAGTGCCAAAAGCGGAGCTTCATATTGGCTGGTACAGCGCTTTTGTCAACGTATATATTTCATTATGTAGACAATTTGACCACGTGCAATCCATCGTATGCTAAACAAAGCAACCATGCGGCATGCGCGTATACTGCAACAAACAAGAAAAACAATACTTTTTCCTGCAAAGTCCTACACATCACCACACGAGTATTAATTTATCTTGTGAGTTAGGCAAGTTAATAATTAAAGAGTATAATGTTATTAATTTGATCATATTATGGAAATGACTGCTAGTACAATCAGTTTCGCGGCCAATATTTCAAAATTAAAACCATATGCATGGTGCAATGCTCTATGTCATCCTGTACAGGCCTTGGTAAAAGCAGCCGCCTTGGTGCATAGGCACCTTTACAAGACTATTAATTGAGTCCCATTCACGTTATCAGGTTCATGTGTATTTCGAAAAAAAATACATGGCTGTCGATCCCACGATAAGTCTGGGTTGATAAATCTCCATATTAACTCTGGTGCCGACACCTTTCCGTAACTTTGACGGTCATTGTAGAGAAGTGGCAGTTTTTCGAAAAGTTTTTGAACTGTATGGTTAAAATTGTTTTGTAAAGTTGGGTATCCACCAAAGGAAACATGTAAAAACGAAACACAAATTTCCGAAAACAAAATTGCAAAAACACATGTGTACGGAACAAAAATCCATTTCGTGAAACAAGATGACGCTTCATATTGGCTGGTTATAGGCTCATAGCGCTTCTGCCAAGGACTGTCACTGTATATAATGACGTAGACAATTTGACCACGTGCTTTCTATTTAAAGGTACGTCCAGACCAGGCGATAATCGGCGAAAACATGTATTCAGCGAATTGGAAATATAATTTCCACTCTCCTGTGGGTACATGTAAACTACAGTGTTGCGTGTCCAAACCTAATTTGTCATTTTTGAACATTTTCCGTCTGCTAAACATAATAACTTTCGTTTGCTAATCACTCGGTATGTAATCACTAGCACCCACAGTCCGTGTTATATAATATATTAATCCTTTCTCTTTTGTCAACGTTAGTTTACCTGTGCATGGGTATATTATTTGAAAATATTTAAATGTGCAATAGCTGATTATGGATCAATATTTATTTTGCTCGAATCTTCACTACTTTGTCCAAAAGCATGTTGAGACATTTGTGGACGTTGTGATAGACATACTGTACACACTTAAGAATAACTGTGTGGGATTTTTTTACCAAATGTCCGATCCCGAGGGGTATTGTTCTCCATGGGGCGGTCTGAACAGAATTAAAAGTTTTTAGTAATTTGAATTCACGTGACTGGCAATAACTCAATACGTCAATTATCCTACCTATTTCCCTATTACAGTAAAATCATCGAGAATGGCAGGGTGTATTTGAGAATGACTATTGCCTTGACGAAAATTCCATAGGCTTAAATGAGAACATTCAATTTTAACTCGACCTTTGAAAGCCTGGCAAAGTAGTTCTTATGCAGTGTATAATCAGTTTTCTTAACTCATGCATAAATCGATGCAATTGCATTAAAACTTCAGCATTATGCACGATTGCAATCGTGTATAAATGAAGATGCTTAAGCAATGGCGACGAAAAAACTTATTTGCCGCTAAACGAGGCGGTAAAACGAACAAGCTTTTGAGAGCACCTGTTAAATCTCTCAGGGAATTTTCAAATGGGAGAAATCGGATTGCCCAATTAACATAAACATGCTTGACATTTTTTGTTTCAAACGATTTTCTCCCTATGGTGAAACAACAGCTTTTGAACCTTTTTGTTCTGTCTTTTAAGCGTTGTTAGGAAAAAAAGTACTTGTACATTTTTTATCCTTATAGTATAAAGAGCTGGAATTATGCAAAAGTTACCTAATCCTACTTTATGCTACTGTAGAATCTGCATCGAATTTTAAAAGCGGATGTGGTATCCAAATCTTCCAACCCGACCACCTGACTAATTGACCGATTAAATTCACCAGTTTTAGGCATTGTTAGACACTTTAGAATATCCCTTTGCAGAAATATATAAAAAAATGTAATGCAAATACCAGTGGAGTTGAAATATATGTTTTTGTATTGGTCAAAAAAAAAATATATATGAATTTCCACTTTTCTGGATTATTACATACTTAATATGCCTATTTGTATTTCATTTCAAAATATTTAAGAAAATCATGGGTGCCTAATAATTTTGTCCCAGGCTGTGAGCATCTTAGCCAAATTGGAGTTTCAAAGATGAAGTTGGCTTGCAATATACAGAACGAAATTAATCTATTCATTTTTATTTTCAAAAGGTCTAAAATCCAAATATATGTATAATAATTTTAAGATTTGCATATCTCGCAAAAACACTCGACTGCACTCACTTATTGATTGTAGTGCTATAGTTAATTTTGTACAGTGTATTATAGGTTTTTTTCCATATAATTCGGATCAATTTGAACAGCCTGCCTGGTTCGGTTAATAGCTATTACGATAGCTTTTCCATTAGGCGAAATTGGATTCTGGATTTTGCTTTGAGCAATGCCACAATTAGATTACCATTATCTATTGCATTTTCTATGCTGTAATATAAGTGGTTCATTATGGTTGAGAGTAGTTCAAATTGTATCGTGTCAATATGTTTATCCTTCGTTGAACCCATGCAACTTGTTAACAGGGAGTATCCTTTCCGAATGCTTCGTCTCTAGAGAAAACTTGAAGGAATGGCTCCAATTTGTCACCCGAAAATCGTTGTTTGGTACTATTGGAGAAATCATATTGTCATTAAGGGTGTCACTCATCGCCAACGTCTGACAATCTTTGTCGCTATTCATATGAATTACTATTTTCTCTTTCCCATTAAACTGTCACCACATACAATGAAGTGCATGGCAGACAACATGAACATTGGGGGCAACAATTGTTTTAAAACGGAACTTGTACTTATTTGTAGAACTATAAATATTACGAAAATTGTTTATGAAACCTATAGCAGGATATTTGATTGTCCCTCATAGTTAACAGAATTTAGACAAACTTGTATAAAAGATTGGATTACACGGGTATAAACTTGGGCCACCGAGAGATTTCCTTATGTGCGCCTGGAATTGATGCCCAATACATGTACAGTGGAACCTCGATTTACGAACTTAATCCGTTCCATGACCCTGTTCGTAAATGGAAAATTTCGTAATTCGAATTTTTCCCATTGCAATCAATCCAAATAATGCGTTCCTTGTCCAAATTTTCTATTTTTTTTAACATGGTATGGTTTTATATGTGGAAATAATACAGTATTATGTGTGTAATTAAATTTATTGGCAGTTGAATGACAAAATGCACAAAAATCAGCGCCGGATTCTGACCTGGAAACGAAGGGCTTGTGGACTAAGGAGGTCCGATAAATGTCTTCGTTTACTCAACACCGCCCTTGACTGTATTTTTTAGGGCTCTGCAGAACACCAACCTGATCAAATTTGTACAAGGTTTTATAGTGTTAGATACATTACAAATGCATGGAAGGTTCCCATACAACAGTAATATTAGAAGAATTTAAGCAGTTCAATTACCAAAAAAGAAACTGCATCTTTAATATTTAGAATAGTGCAGATCGTCGATTTCGCCATGTTGTACGTACTCCTTGGCAAGATCCAAAACGCGATCACAACTTTGATGTTCAGCTATAATTTCCTTTTTTAAATCAGCATTAATACTCTGTGTTTCTTCTTAACGCCATATTCACTAAAACTTAATTTCCACTTTTTTGGTAGCACATAGGGTTTTGTCCCGTTCGTAAATTGGATTAAAGTTCGTAAATCGAAACAACATGTGGTGTTCGTAAATCAAATTGTTCATAAATAGAGACGTTTGTAAATCGAGGTTCTACTGTATTTATTATATTTATTTGCAATGATGAAATGTTCAAGAAACGATTACCTGGATCCACATCCAGATTTTGTCTTTCTTTTTGCATGCGATTAGCCGATGGAATAGCCTTCCTGGCGAATGTCCATATTTAGTAGAAATTTAATCTAATAATGATGTCTAAGTCGCTACTGACGTAGACGCATTCTCCTGTATTGAGTATGATCCCCTGATGGTATTTATTTGCTGACTGTAAGGTACTGAGTTGAATTGAATTGGTATATAACGATATATAACAGTAATATCATATGATTCATATGTCACCACCTATACAACCTCTGTAGCTGTACAACATCTGCAGTTAACCTTTTCTACTCCTGCAGGTGTTTGTTTTCTTCTTTTATTCTGTTCCTCGTGCTACCCGATTATTTACGGTAAAAAAAAACGTGCTATTATATTTTGAAGGAGAATGAAATATGATAATGGGTATAAGTGCACATTCTGCAATAAAGCATTCTTGAGCGTTGATGATAAGCGAAATTGAAAGTCAACAGCTATGATGGCATGTTTCTTGAACGCATGCGCGCCTTCGCAACTAAATTAGATCTCGAGGTATGAGCCCCAGAGCAAACAAAGGCAGTCTTGGCAGTCTGCAACAATTTAATGCAACGAAATGTTCCAAAGGAAAAATAATGCCGGTGGCCAGAAAATACCGGGATAGCGTGATATCTGGGAGTCGAATCGCTGCATTGAAAATCGTCGTTAAAATGGATGGAGACCCTATAAAATATCTGGAAATTGCTCTAATCAAGTTGGAATAAAGTCTACGTGGCATATTGACTTCACAGACCCGAATATGGAAGCGTAGAACCGCGATTTCTTAGACGACTGCGAGATTGGTTTTAAGACGTGTTGTGATTGCTGAATGAAGCCACGTTTTTCCGAGGCGTGTTAAGTCAACCAAAAGCCAAACAATACTGCTTCTGTCAAGTCAACTGACAGTTGCTTGTTAATGTTGAAGGGAACCATCTGGATGCGCGAGCTGACTTCACCCCAGTTGAAGTTCAATTTTGATTTCAGTTGCAACTTTCATGGATCTGTGACGATTGCATTAATATGTATTTGTATACGAAGAAAATCCCAAACGTCATTTTGACTTGCCCTTGTTCATTGCGTGTAAGTGTTTCCACTTGAGAGAAAATCCTGGCGAGAAACTCGATAGCAGCTCTCGCTAATGGACAACATAAATAAGTTGTCCCAAGTTGTCCATATAAGTAAACACCTGAGAACCTGCATGGGTAGCTCAACACCAGAGGGATTTGAATTCACTACTCCAAAAGTTTTTGTAGATGTATCACCTTATTCGGGGAACTTTAAGATATGAATGTGCTCCGAATATCATGGACCACCTTGATATGGGCGATTTGTATACTTGAGCAGTACACAGTTAAAAATCCGTAAATTTTGCAGGAAAAGTTAAGTAAATGTCTAATGTATCTAAGATTTTATCTTTAGTGCTCTCTGTTGAGAACTGAAACTATTTCAAGGTCATATGGTATGATGAACAAAGAAAATGCCTTTTCCGTTTTAACAAAACAAATTTTCTTCAAATTTACCTTAAAATGAAATAACCATCCATATTGCACACATCCCATACTTAACATGAAAGTCATTGATATTGAGTCACTGAGAAAGGGGCGACAGACCTGAGTTTGCTACATGTCTTAACAATGGTTTTCCATGTTTTCCACCATTGTTTCCAAGCAAATGCCAACATACAAAAAACATAAATGTTTGGACAATTAAATGTGCCTCTAGTAACAAATATAAAAGAACACAACAAGAAAAACTACACAGCAGTGTCACAACTTTTGTGGAAGTATTCTGCCATATTTATAGTAGTAGTCCATTATTTTTATGGAAGTATTCCTTTATTATTATGATAAATTGGTTATCCATACATTTCACAGAACAATCCCATAAATTCTGCTGTAAACAGTTTTTCATAATGTTTTTTAGTAGGGGTACTCAAACGAACTTTTCACTTGAGCAGTTGGGCTATCTGCATTCATTTGGCCCACATATGGTGCGCATGCGCATTAGATTTAAGCAGCTCTGCTAAGGTCCACAAGTTGAGTGTCTTTTGTGGCATGTATATACATTCGATCAGCCTGCGCAGGCCAGCCAAGTTGGACTGCAAGAGCTTAAAACCTCCTTTTTTCTCCAGCACTTCTGCAAGCCCCATTGCAGTAGATCCAGCCAATTAGAAGCCGTCATTTTAAAAATGGGGTCAGCACATGTACTGGGGCCGTGATTAACTATTTAAATGCAGACATGCGCGAAACTTTTGGTGTCTGTTTGAGTATACCCCTATTGTGTGTTAAACGTATACGAAACTGAAATTAAAATTGCGTTTCATTTTCTTTTTTTCAGACACTTGGCCAGGAATCCCTTTATTTGCGACTGTAACTTAAGATGGCTTGCTGACTACCTGCACAAGAATCCAATTGAGACCAGTGGGGCGAGATGCGAGAGTCCAAAGCGTGTCCAAAGGCGCCGGATCGGACAGATGAAGGACAAAAAGTTTAAATGTAAGGGTATGTAATTATTACTCAAGGTAGGGACTTCAGCAACTGCAGTCAATGTTGTTAGTTCGTTGCTTTGGGTTGCGTGTCGCATTGAACAGTCACTCACATGTAGAACCTTGAGCGTAGTCAACATTCTATAGTGTCGCATCTTTGCTATTCTTAACTCGGACAGAAATAATCAATTACATAGTGTAGTATAAAGTTTACTGAACTCATGCTTCGAACTAAACAAGATACCTTAAATTGTGCAATTCGCAAAATGCAATTTATAATTGCTTCTGTTAATGTCATTGTTTCACAAATGTTGTTACTTGATTCTTTGCAAACGCTCAGTTTATCTAATATTCAGCACAGAAATAGTTTGGATAATATTTTAAAACTAAATCCTTTCTTGGTGAAATTTTAATACAGGCAGACATTGTTATTGAATTCAGCTTTAACACTTGCAAGAAGAACTTAGTCAAACATTATGAAACGCTGAATTTTTTCAAAACATTTACCAATTGCAATTTATCTATAATTATTTAAAGTTTAAAACACTGCACATTTATAATAATAACGGCAAAATGTCTGCTCGCAAGTTAATTACATCGAAAGAAGTTAATTATTTGTTCACCATATCAGTTGTTTGCATTGCAGGAACTACAGGATATTTATTTAAAACTATATTATTATTATTATTTTTTTCTATTTAAACTGAAATCGATCTGTATAGAACGATTTTGCGAAACTACAGGTATATACGGGTACAGTTTTTACTTACATTCCTGGATTCTTAAGCACTGTTTTTAAGGCATTATAACCCGCAAATTTGTCAAGCAGAATTTCCCGAATGATCCCATTCTTGCCAAATTAAAAATACTTTTTATTTCATATACTTTACTGATACTGATCGTCAAACCAAACCACGAAATTCAAAGTTTGGCATTTTTTACAAGCACATTTGATATTGTGCTTGAGATTGACGCATACTTTAAATTTCATATAATTGTGTATTTATGATATGAAGAATTGTACACACGGTTAGTTCAATCCCTCAAGCATCCTCGAAATCGTGATGACATTATAATATATAATGGGAATTATTCAGGTATCCTCTTTAAATTTATTTTCTGTGATTATTTAACTGATACGTCAATTTTTTATGCCACAGGGAACTCTAATCGCTGACTATCAATTTTCATATTTAATTTGAATTGCTTCATATATAGATTAGTCTTCTTTATGCCTTATTCCAAATCCATTAAATCTTACTTAGTGTTTTGCATCAATAAACATTGATTCCCATGAATGGAGCTTCTGCTATTCGGAAAGACACACTTGCTTAAAAGGTGCATGTTTTCAACATTCAAATTCTAAACCTTCAACTTCAACAGACTTTCTGCGAATACTTTCTTTTCCTAAAATACATAAGTTCATTCGTGATTTTCTGCTTTGTTAATCAATCACTCACACTCTTAACATCAGTCCCTTTTTGTCCATATATCTTCATTGCAAAAATTGGCAACTCTTTTGAAATGTCGCAACTCTGGTATGCACGATTGTCGATCGATATGTATCAAACACAGTGGCGGCTCGTAGAAAAAATAATTTTAGGTCGCTGCGAGTAACGCTGCGTAGTAATGCTGTGAAGCACTCCAGTCGCGACTGCGGGAGTGATAGCCCTCTCTCTCCCTCGCAGCCTGGCGTGCAGCTTTCTATGTGCGAATGCGCACAACAGTCAAACACCGTGCTGCTGAAGCTGTGAAACGCAGTTGCATAAAAAACATTTTAAATCGTTTTTTCATTAACTTGGGGATGGCTAAAGAGTTAATTAAATAAATTAAAGAATAGGTTAAGAATAAATTAAATTAGAAAGAATTAAAGAAAAAAAGACTCATTATATAAATGTTATCGATGATATCCAGTGATTCGGGGTGCTGCAGTTCCACAGTGTCTATGCACGAACCGCCACTGATCGAACATCAGGTGGAGCAACATTATTAAAAGTGAGTTAATACTGGCAAATATCTTTAAAACATTTCCATAAAGTTTGGATGGAGCTATTACACGGGTGGGGCCAAGTGTAAATGCTAGTATAAGAGCATTTTTTCCCCTTGATGTGGGCATACTAATCTCAAGGAAACGCTCCTTGGTGAACGAATAGCTGTTTTAAAATTACATTAGGAATAGCTTACATTATGCCCCATTCTGGCATTGACAGAGGAATTTCAGAGTACTACGTATATAAGACAACCCAGTTTGTGCAACTTACAGAATTCCATTATTTTGATTACTCTTACAATCTATATAAGTGATAACACAAAGTTTAATAAGTTCAATCATATCTTACGAGATAAAATCAGCATATTCATCCTTTTGAGGGTTGTTTCCACTTGCATGCATCAATGCCAACTAAGCATTTGCTTTAACTCTCCAATAAGGACATCGTGATGAAGATAAACGTTTTCTTATTAAGGGAGTTGAACCCCATGTTTGTGAGGTTCAAAATTGCGAAAATATCTCATCGTAAATAATACTTTGAAGTTTTGCATATGATAGGTAATCTTGTTGCCCAAACAAACATTTATTTTCTTCATATTCATATTTTTTCTGAAGGAAATGTGGTAAGGGGCCACTCAAAAAGGACGTACTCAAGAGGGGGTAAGGGAAGGGGGTCTGCTAACATGTGGACACCATGTGGAGACAGGAGGAGGAAGGGCGGTATTTTTCATGTTCTTGGATGTTCTGTTTAATCAATTTTTAAAGGTCAGTGAAAGAGGTCCCTAACGTACTTGAATTTTTAAAGGCATTTCGAGGACGGTTTTTTTGAATGGCCTCAAAGTGTTGGTTTTAGACTTCCAGGGCGCCCTTTTTTTTGCAATTCTGAATTGAGTTTTTTCCTTGGTACCTGTGCGATCCAAAGTAGCATACTTTCCACAGTTAGTATGGCTTAGAAATAAGAACATTTAACAGCTTTGAGCTAGCTTTACACTAGGATTTAGATGCAATCTGCAGACATATAAGTAACTATTTCTTAATTGAATGCATATGATCCACCATACACTACATGCAGGTGCATTCTGTTCATTTTTTTAAAATTAAATCTATATTAGCTGCTAAGCTAATTGAGCGATCTAGCGAGCAATGGAATGATAATCTTCAGTTTGCAAGGACAGCCTTAATCCAACACCATTTCACTACTTTAGACGGTGTATTCGGATTTGTGTGAAACTTATTTCTGGCCCTCTAGTGGCTCGTTTATTAGTTTAATTGCTTCTCCTACACGACAGCTGTGCCTTATTAATCTCAGGACTTCTTCCATGAGACTGCCAGCTCCACGTAATATAGGTGCATCCGCACTCAGATTGATGAAAAAGACTTCGTGATAAAACCCATTTAATTTTCTGCAATGATAACGATGACATATAAGCAGTTGTCGTGCTTCTAATGACTCGGTGATAGTTCATAAATCCTTTTAAACAATTGCATAGGTCGTATTCTTAAGGCCGTATATGGCATCACATTTTTTTTGGGGGGAGGAAGGTGGGGACGAGATAGGGTCCAGAACTATTAACTTGCTCAATATTTGTTAAAAATGTGTTTTACAAATTAAGTTACTTTCGACTCATAAGTTAAAGGAATGTTTTCCTACATTTATAAGGAATATGTTTTAAGGGCCATTCAAAAAGGAAGTCCTCAAGAGGGGGTGGGGGTGTCTGATTGATTGTGGATAGGGGGTAGGGAGGGGGTAGCCATTCTGGACACCCTACTTTAAAATATATCATGTATATTCTTTTAAAATGAGTGCAAGACATACCAGTACGTAACCACTGACTGGCAACTCAGAAATTGCCATACAGAAGAAACTCGATTATCCGCATTTTTGCTTATCCGGATGACCCATGGTCCCAATTAGTCCGGATAATCCAGTTTCTACAGTACTAAATTTAAATGTAATAACAGACACAATGCATATCACTACTTTATATTTGAATATTCGGTTTTGTTTCTTAAGTTATCGAGTTATGGAAAATATTAAGTTCCTCTTTAATGACGCCGATATTCGATCATATAAATTTAAGCTGTTAAATTATACATAAATTCTATTCATGGCACTTGGTAAAAAGGCTGTATTGTTTACGTTCTTAACAATTGATTAGATTGAGCAGATAACTTTCACAAATTGCTTATTAAAGACATCATTAATGGTAATGAATTCTGAGTGCGAAGCTTAGTTATAAGGTTTTCCTACATAAGATTACATACAGGGTGCCTCGAAAAAATTAATGATATACGAGATGAAATGCAACACTTAAAAAATTCAGGGTGGAAATTTATTGTTAAACATTGAGTAATTTCAATTATTTATGAACTATTTTTCATCACGATTTTCTGGACATCTTTGCAATGCATTACAGAAATATTTCTAAAGTTAAAAACGTTAAATTATACTATTCGACATCATTAAAGAATTGTATTTTAGAAGAAAAAAACACCAATAAATCCCCTTACTGCATGATTTTTTTGATTTTCGTAAAAAAATTAGAGTAGATAGTTTTTAAGTTTAGTAATATGGGAAAAATATTTAAAAACAGTAATTAACATTTTCTAACACATTTTTTCTAATTAGAGCATTGTATTAGAGCGCTTGTAGCATATATGCTACACCATGCGTTTGAGCAAACTTTTTTCAACATTTTTTTTTTTCAAAAAACGAAATTT
Organism: Julus scandinavius; assembly: GCA_034696685.1. Classification (NCBI taxonomy): domain Eukaryota; kingdom Metazoa; phylum Arthropoda; class Diplopoda; order Julida; family Julidae; genus Julus; species Julus scandinavius. Next base: position 9,072 of record JAQGAE010000884.1, on the reverse strand, counting down.
AAGTACAATTATCCATGAAAAGCTGTAAAACACTTCTTTTTGTTGACACACAATGCAACATTACATTTTGTGCATGTTACATATGTGAATTCTTTACAATTTGTAAATTCACAACACTGTCTTATGGTCAGCCAAGTTGGATAGTGTGAAAAATTATCCATGCTTACCTCCGTAGTGGATGTATGCCTTCATTTGCTAAATAAACCATATCCTTTAAAATAGTTGTCAAAAAACAACTTAAAATTACAATTCCTAGGAATCGATATTGGTAACCAATCATTTCCACTTGCACCTAAATCTGGTTCCTCTCGTCCAACAACATTATAACTGTAAAACTTTCAACACAATATACACAATAACAAAAGTGGAAACGTTTTCTACATAAAGATCACATGAAATCAAGTGAAAATTGATGATACAAATTTTTACTTATGTAAAAATACTATTTCGAAAAATGACCTGGTTGCATGGTGTAGCGTACATCACAAAAAAGTCAATTCAATCATATATAAATACTTGTTTTTAAAAATTCCTGCAATAAAATAGTACCTAAAAGGTTGCTTGAAACCATTGATATTTTTATTGCTAAGTAAATTCAATAATGACAAAGATATTTAAGGATGAACATGCTAATTTTTTGCTCTTTTGAAAAATTCATTCTTAAAGCACATGGTTATGATTTTTATCCGTGTGCACTAGTTGCACACTTTTACTAAGAACAGTGTTGCTGCCAAGAATAGGTTCCACCATGATAATTTAGGGAATAGCACATGCATGAGTTTCTGCATTGAAAATAATGTTATGTAGCAGATATGCTACACTATGCAGCAAGGGGATAACTTTGCAATACATAGTATCTTTATCAATCAGTGTATTTTCATACTGTAACATGGTAAGCACAACGCATCTTAAGCCCAGTCCAGAATATATAGAAAACGAAAGGCAAAAGCAGTGTTTCTGAAAACTTAATAGTCGAAACATGCTTTCAAGTTTCCAAGTTTTCAGAAACATGTTTTCAGGTTTTCTTGTTTTCAGAAACATGCTTTCAAGATTTTGTTTTCAAAAGCATGGTGTCTAAACTATAAAAAACATGAAAGCGTTCAAACTGTAAATTGGTTAGCAAACTTTTTATGGAAACATGTTTTAAATAACACTGCTTTAGTTCCGTGTTTTTGACAGTCTTGTGCTTGTGTTTCATCCTTATTGTAAGCATGTGTTTCTGTCAACGTCATGTAAGCACTAAACCACTAATTATCATTCTTCCAGGCTTGTCCAGCCACGTGTTCACTCACTAATCGTTCACTAATTTCAATTCCTGTAGACATAGATTTTAATATTTCTCTTGTGATCACAACCTCTATCGCCATTCCGTGAAAACTCGAAATTTGGGCACCATTTACATTTATTGAACAATTTATGCATTAATCATGCTTTTGGTTAATTGCATTAGGCGGTGAAGAGCACAGAACCAAGATGGCCGGCCAATGCATGATCGACGAGGATTGTCCAGAGAACTGCGTCTGCGAGGGTACTATCGTGGACTGTTCCAGACGAAAACTGAAAGAAATTCCTGATGACATACCTGTGTTCACCACTGAATTGTAAGCGTCATTCCTTTGTTTTTAAATCTAACTCCTGTATCACGTTTTCTCCTGCATTTTTGTTCACTGGTTAATTTAATTTCATTAAGCATGCACCAATTAAAATAATCGCATAGAATTAAATAATTATAGTAAAATAAACAAAGTGTTTTAAAATATGCATGCTAGAGCTTTTATAAAATATTATAATTAAATTGCAAGCACATGGTTAACCGATGTTAGATTCTGCACTATTGTATAACTTTATAAGTAATTAATATAAAACGTCTGTTGGTATTTCTCTATAAATTACAACAGCAAAAAATTACTTTTGCAATTAAGCAATTAAGTTGTTATTAATATGCACCTATACAATGCTAATTTACATTCTTAAAAGATAATTTTTGTCAAATACAAATTTTATTCTAACAAATTTGAATCTTTAATTCTATGATTTATTCTATAGCTATCAATTCTATATACTGATCGTTAATTAAGTGTAATCTTCTTCTCAGCCCCAAACTTTCTCCCTTTTTTCTGAATTTCCAAAAAAAAAAAATCCAAATAGCATTTGCAACGTTTCAATAGTGCTTCTGAATTCATTTTAAAATTTACTTTATTTAGACGTCTAAATGGAAACGAGATCGTCAAGATAAGCAATAACGGACTTTTTAGTCGCCTGCAAAACCTGCGTAAATTGTGAGTAAATATGTGTAAACAAAAAATAACCAACCGCTTACCTGTACCATTTCATTTCTGTTAATTTCAGAAATATTTCTGAATTGTCAAAATCTTCAATTAAAAAATTAAATTTCCTATTTAGACTTTCTATAAAGTAAGGTACTAAGACTTTTTGATACAATTTTCTAAAAATTCTAACTTCATGTAAGTTACAAATGAAACCACCAGAAATTGTTTAGAACCTTTGTTGTACAATTCTTGTGAAGTTTTAAAAAACCCGAATTATAATCATAATGCACGTTCACTTATTTCTTTTGTTATATATTATTTTTAATTTGATATCTTTTTAATTTTTAGAGATTTAAGGAACAATTTAATAACCACCATTGAAGATGGCTCATTTCAAGGGGCATCTTCTATCAATGATTTGTAAGTTTGGCTTCCTTAGCCATGCATGGTCTCACTGTTCAGTAAGTACTGTAAATTCTCACTTTTTCATCTCTTGATTATCTTTTATCTTCTGCAGACTGCTAACTGAAAACCAATTGAAAGATCTAACGGCTAAAATGTTCGCTGGGTTAACCAATGTTAAAACTTTGTAAGTATGAACATAACATTTTGTTTTGCTTTTTTCCCCTATGTTGCATTATATTTTAGTTTTAGAACTTCATTGTTGCGTAAAACGTGATTACCGCTACAATTTGCTACTACCCCTAGGCATTTGTATTAATGTTTCTTATTTGGTTCAAACAAAATAATTTTATTTACAAGACACAAATATTTGCCATAAAACTGCCACAATATTTGCACGAAGAAGAGTTTAGCACACACAGAGCATTTAAGTGTCATTCATGCCGTTATTATTTCAATATAAAAGAGAACGCTATTTCTTTCTTCTCTTTTTAACATTTGATTATTACAATTGGAAAATTGTATTTACTTGAAAATATATTTTCTGAGGACAACTTAGGGCAAAATCACGCTATTAAGAATGCTGTTAAAAACCCTGCTCATAATGAAAGATGTCTCAAATACGATTATACCACATGAATGAAAGGATTTACTTTTTTTAAATTAAGTTCTCTGATTCGGAAGTAATTCAAAATTGCTGAAATGGTGACGTGCCCTCAATATTGCGAATTGTGCGAAACAAAAAATAATCGAGGCATTATGTCATAAATCATCTTTATTCCATTTATGCATGCTGCTTTGGGAATAATTTTTAAAACTGCTTTGATGTAAAACTAAGTGTGAAAGCTCTAGTGGATTAAAGCGTATTCCCTTTATAAATTGAAGAATTATTGATTGTGCTCGTTTGCTTGGAATTACTTTTACGCAAAACTTACGTATTAATTTTTATGTTTTTTCAGGATGCTAAGAACTAACAAAATTGAGTGTGTGACTAACGATACCTTTGTTGATCTGGATTCCGTTCGACTCTTGTGAGTGTATTCTTGTTGTGTTCTGGTTATATTTTCTTCAATGCAATTGTGCTCGTTAGGTGCTCCCTCCAGTTAATTGCTCAATTAGCCTAATTAACGCTTTGTATATTTCAGGTCACTATATGATAATCAGATCAGATGCATTCAGCCTGGTGCCTTCGAGCGTTTGGATTTTCTGTCAACTTTGTAAGTACATGGTCTATTTAATAATAACTTATGTTTTTATACATTTTTTTTTTTTTTTGAAAAGTCGTTTCTGGTTAAAGGATTTTATATCTAAGCAAATGTTGCACATTTAATCCAGTAACTACTACTTTCACAAGGAATATTACTCGTAAAAGGTTTGAGTATAATTTGGTTATTATGTGAATATATATCATATAATCTCAATATAACTCACGTAATTTACATTATGGAACAGCTAGGTAATCTGGATTTGATACAACCTTGCACTGATAAACCGCGTTTTGTAAAAAAAGTCTGTAACTGTAGTGAGTCATTTATGTTAATATAAAATATATTTACATAATTGTGATGATTGTTAAGGTTACTTTTGTTGAAATCAGACACTAGTTCGGCTAGTTTGGATAAATATTATTTTTCTGTATGTTCTTATTCTTTAATTTTTTTTTGTGTGTACATGGAATGGTTGAAAGCAGCTGGAATCCTTGTATCATGGCAATATCCTTGTCATGAGAATGTTAACTCTATACATGGACATTAAATTTAAACGGTCCTAATATCACAGATTTAGATGTAACCCTGCACCTGTTAATCAGAGAGTAAATGGTCGTATAACGAAAAAATGTGTTTTGTAGACAATTTATTCCTCTTTATAATTCGCCTAATTTGCATAAAATTCCTGATGCATCCTTGAGGCGAAAAATGTTGAACTTAAAGCAACCCAAATTCTCATTATTTTTGCCATATGCATTGTTGTACTCCTGTGGCTGTGAGTGTTTATGAATGCAATTTGATTATCAGAGCTTAATGAACACATATTTATTTATATTGTTAATTAATGATATCTCGATAAAATGACCACTCCACCAGAAGTAGTCGCACAAGTTGCAGACTATTATTCTGCAGAGAAATTCAGCAGAAATATTTTTCACACTAGGCGAATTATAAACAGGAATAAATTGTCTGCAAAACACATTTTTCAAATCTTAAATCGGATATTCGGTTTCTGAGAAAAAAAAACCCTCATTTTTACTCTATTTTGCACTGAAGTGCGTGTATTCGACCTGTTCAGTTTCGGATCGTAATTATCAAAAGCGTATTCTGAATTTAAAAAAAAAAACTTCAAAAACTTTCCCAAAGTATCTATATTTTATGTCATACCGTATTTGAAAATGTAATACTTCATTAATTGGAAAACAGTGACGAATTCCTTAACCTTGCCATAAAACTTGGATTGTTGTAATAACGCCAAAATGGTATTATTTTCTGATGAATCACATGATGTCATCAGATTATAAATTGCAAGCAATGGTTTAAAACCGACGTCATGTCTTTGGTAATAATGTGTAAATAATGTTTAAATATATTCGACCTGTATAATTCTGGTTTGTAATTACTAATTAATGAAACCTTATTCTGAATTACAAAAACAAAAATAAATAAAAAACTTCCCAAAAGTATCTATATACCATATTTGAAAATGCCGATTGTTTTCATGAAGAAAGATGGACAGTTTTTTAAATTACATTTTGTAACTATATATGTATATGAATGTAGAAGCTTAAAGGTTAGTAGCGCTTGAGCTATTGATACTACAAAAGAGCAATCTTTGATATGATTCTTACGATTCAAACTGTAACATTGCGGCAACACCAAAGAAATGTAACGAACGGCTGGGATTTACTTACCTAGAAAGAAACAAAAAGACAAATCAGCATGGCGCCGATAATCCTTAACGATATTTTAATTATCTTTTAACGATTAAGAAATGGAAATGGGATCTTAAAATAACCTACTTCCCATAAAATATTCATTTTCACACAGGCATGCTGACTCTATGTTAATCTTTCTAAAAGCTACCTCAAAGGGACCTCTTATCATCTGCCAGGATATTGGGTCAACAGTGCAGCTGGGGACAATTAGCATATAGACAAATAGTCTAAGTTCCCTGGCTGTGGTGTCCCCTATTCTGCGTAAATAAGGGATACATTTTTCTATGCTCAGCAGTCCAGTTCCGACTCCTGAACAGAGAACAACTCTCGTACAAATAAATGCTACCATATCTGTATTCTAAATGAATAAATGGCTTAAAGTGTATTTTTACACAAAATACGGACCGTTTATTTTCAACTTTAAAAGAATTTCAGTTGCGTGGAAGGTAGTAGATTGGTTCTACATCTCCTACTAGCAGGAAAACCCAAGACTGTGTGTCGAGGCTACATCCCCACAAAAAGATGTCAACAAAGGACAACATCAAGGAACTGTCGTTCCGAACCGTCATCCCGAACCTTCGTCTATACAACAAAAGAGTAAGATAAGGAACATTATTCCGAACCTCCACGACGAACCTTCTTCCCCAGCACTGGAAGAGGTATTAAGAACCATCGTTTCGAAACCTCAGGCCAATTAGAAACGTTAGAGAGGAACTACCGTTCCTAAATATCGTTTCCATCTGACGTTCCCAAGTAGCATTCCTGAAGGCCACGCCCCTTTCCAACATAACGAAGAACCGAATAAACAAATCAGCTAATGGGAGGTCTAAGAAGATCAGAGCGCTTAGGAGGAAGAAATGAAGAAGCTAACCCCCTAACAGGGAACCCATCCAGCGAACATCTCCTTCCTATGGCTGAAGAAGCTGAAACGTCTACTCCTAACTTGGAGGAAAACGAATCTGAGGTATCCGAGTGGGAAGTCACGTCACAATATCATTCGTTGAGAAGTTTCTTGCTGAAGCTTTATTAATTAAAAAATGATGACAAAGTTCTTAACTCTGCCATAAAACTTGGTTTGCTATAATAGCGAATTAACAACGCTATTATTTGAAAAAATGTACCAAAATGGTATCATTTTATGATGGATAACAGTCATCACATTATTAATTTCAAAGAATGATTGAAAACGGTCGCCATATATATGTCTTTGATAATAATATGGAATCCAAAAGTCTAGGAAATGTTGTTACGAGCTTCTAAACTTCCTAAGAAAACTGCTTTAATGCGCCATAGTATGTTTCGTCGAAACTTCCGCCTAACATTACTTTCTTAAATAGTCCATATTACTTTCTCCGACTTATTGCTTTATTTTTGGTCTTGCGTGATAAGATGCCCAAACTCCCCGCGGTCGGGGAAAGAAATTCGGTTCTCGGATCACCCGAAATGTATTAAAACGTCAGCCGAGTTTAAATAATGACGTTAAACGGAGATGAACGACTGCGCACGGGGCTTTTGATGAAAATCTATATTCCGAAGGACCTAAACGACCGCAAAACAGAAAAAAGGGAAAGCATATAAATAAGCCGAATGGCTCTCGGGAGGCTTATTACCAGAGCCACGGCAATCATTTTGCATGACAACTGTGCGCTTTATTACCATTTTTCAGGTAAAAAATGAGTTTCATTTTGCCGGTGTTCTTTCTTTTTTTCTGTTCTTTTTTATGATGGTGTGCCATCCATGTGGTTCGCAGATATATGAATGTCGCTGTCGTGGAATGTACATATATATTTATTTGAAAATGTAATGTTACAGACTTTCTAATTTTTTTCAGTATTATTTGTTTATTGATGTGTGTGTATTGTTTGCAATGACAGTTTAACCACCATTAAGAATTTTCTAAACTAATAACCCCAGTAAATTAGCAAATACATAACTATATATCGAACAAGAAAAGGGCCATCACATGTAGCCTACAACAAACGAACAGATTTTAACTTTTTCGCAAATATGTTTTTCTCAATTATTCAAAAATTCTTTGTTTTCTAGAATGGTCAAAAACTCTTCTATAGGAGGAATGGGACATTTTCCCCCTTTTTATTTTTAAAGGTATTCACAGACCATAAAACAACAAATGTATTCACAAATTTACTTTATACTATTGTGAATGTAGTGCACAGTGTTAAAAATATGTTCTTATTACTAAAATAAAAAAATAAATTTGAAATTAAACTCATCTCCATGTTGTCCCTTTTCACCTGCACAAAGGAGGAAAGGAACGCACAACAGGAGGATTGGGACCCTGTGTTTAAAAGGAGATACAATGGATTACACGACACTAATTTAAAAGATTGTATTTATTTGCAATAATAAGAACATACTTTATAAAAAAATTCCTTTTATCAGGATTTTTTTTATTAAAACTACAATATTTTTAAAAGGGACTAGTATCAATTAAGATCTAAATCATCGAGTTCATTATCAAAGAATTCTTCTACAGAGTCATGCACTGTTCTGCCCCGAACTTCCTAACACTAAGACTTTGTCTCAAATATACCATGGGATTAAAAGGACCTGGCAGATTGATAGTAAACATCTAATAATATCATAACCATCCTAGCACTATAAACTATAGTTACACTATAGTTATAGTATACATTATAACACTATAAACTATAAACTATAGTTTCATATTTTGAAGTAAAAACTTACTTACCAAATTTGGTAGTAAAATCACACTTTTCCTATCTGTATTTTTGTGTTTTAATAGAAGGCCACTATTTGACACAACCCAATACAAGAACACAAGTTCCAATAGTTTTACACATTGAAGTTTAGAATTATTTTCAGTTTCCCTGGAATCACTTCAAGATAGTTGTATATATTATCCAAACAATGCAAACATTAACATATTGTGGATTATATGGCTACCTACAAATTTAACTTCCGAATGCAGCATAAATCCCATAGGTGGTGCTGAAAATCATGGCGTTTTTTCGCCTGAGGCACCTGAAGAACGATGCCACATAATGCATCCACTTAGTCCCAATATAAGTCTACAATAAATTGTTTCAAATGATTCTAGGCCCCTAAAAAGTAACAAAGACGTGCGAAGAGGGGTATTTCACCTACTGCAGTAAAAAAGATCAAACACCATAATATTTTGCCATTTAGGGATTAAGAATTGGGAAGCACATGTTAAGTGACCTACACTGCATCAAAAGTTTTCATTCACCCTTCATCTACATGTTTGAATTGCAATAACGTTTTATTCAAGAAAGAAAACAGCTTACTTTCAACTGAATTATCTGCATTAAACATTCTAAAAATAATGTACAAAAGGATTTATCAAAATAATTAATAGTAAAATTAATATGGCATTTATAAAACAAAGGTTGTTATTTTTATGCCAATAAGTTTTCATCCACTGGACATAATCAACTAAAATTGTTATTTAAACATATGTCTTCTGTGTTT
>JAQGAE010000883.1:0-28495 GCA_034696685.1 Julus scandinavius | reverse complement strand
ATGTAAGGTGTTGTTGTTGGCCCTTATGAATTTTGTCTTATTTGCTGTCTCCCATTTTATAAATTGTAGTGTTTTTTGACCTGATGAAGTCCGTTAAAGAGACGAAACGTTGTCGTCAATAAAGGTTTTTCACACCTTTATGTTGACCAAAGTACTATCCTTCTTGACCCTTATATGCTTATGGTCAAGAGTCCTAACATGTCCTTTTCTTAGGGAGAGACATATGAGTCGGAAATGCACCGGTAATTAGCTTCACTTTATCTTTATGGTTTTTGTATGCATGATCTGCCCGTATCCATGAAGTGGAGACAGAACTTCTTGAGTTCTTTTGTCCCTTGTCCAGCAAAACAAGCCTGCCATTATTCTTGCCACACCATCTTACAGGCCGCCTAATTAGGTGGCACAGGGTAGAGGAGCTTAGTTTAATAGTTCCTTAGCTTGACCACATAATCTGTCATTTAAGGTACAGATTGCTTTGTAAGGGTCAAGCGCTAACTTTTCCAATTACCCCAATGCCAACAGAAGGACAGTATACATCAAGGAGGCAACTCCCAACCCATCCAGTTTACAAGGATCATGGAAATAAGCAATAATAATAAAATGTGGCAGGTGTAAGATTTTTTAATACCTGCTGAATCCTCATGTCCAAGTATCGCAACTGAATCTTCGGTACCTTACATACAGATAGCCGAAAGGCTATCTCAGGAATACATGCCAACTTAATCAGCCCGACTTTTTGATGTGACCTCAAGATGCTCTTAGCCACCTTCTGCTCTCCATCTAAGCACTCCTCGATCCCAGGAACCTTCTGTCTTGTTGGAGAGAATACCGTACCTAGGTATTTCATGAATTTTGCTGTCGTTGTGCAGGGAACGTCCTCTTCGTCAACCTGAAAGGATGGCATGTTGGAATAAACTACTTTCTACTCCTTTCTGGATGGAGTCAAAACAACTCATGACACTTTCCAACATTCATCATCAGATGTCTCTTCACAAAAAATCAGGCAAGTGCTTCAACATCCTCTCCATGGCCGCATATAGGGCCAAATCATCTGCATACGCCACCACAGCAAGGAGATGCTCCCCAATCTCTCTACAAATATATGGCGGTAGCGCCAACAACAATTCATCAATGATGGAGTTAAACACAAATGGTGATAGAGGGTCACCCTTCTTAACTCAACGGTGTATTGGGGCGTTTTCAAGGCAAATATGCCCACACCTTATACATGTAGTCACCTCCTTGTATAAATCTTGAAAATAGTCCGTCATTAACGGATGCACCTGTAGCTGCCTAAGCCTTCTTGTAATAGTGGTGGGAGATGCTATCAAAGGCCTTCGATATGTCTAGACAAACCACACATAGTGGCTTCCTCTTAACACTTGCCTCTGATATTAGCGCACTGAGTGATGCCACAGATGTTGACACACCATCCAGTGCATGAAAGGCTCTTTGACCCTGATGAAAAAGATATGCTTTGGTGAGTCAAGCTGCCAGAACTGAATGATAAATACGGAGGATCAATGATGATATAGTGAAAGGGCGCCAGTTCGTTGCCCTTGACAAGTCCCCACGTTTTTGGATCAGAATCGTCCGTGAAAGTCTCAACTTGCCAGGTGTTCTGCCATGGTGTAACATGAGGTTGAAAAGGAAAAGAAACGTCTCAAGGTTTACCTGCCGAATGTGGTGCAAATGAATGCATCTGGACCAGGCGTTGACACCTTCATCTTATTCAGCACCACATTGATCTCTTCTAGAGAGAATGGCTGCACAACTCTCTTATCAATTTCTTTAAGTCACTTCTTTTAAAGCTTTTTCATTATCTTCAGGAGACAGACGAAAACAATGTTCTGAATGTCTCCTGAATGTCCTCCATTGTTTGACAGATTCTCTCGGCATTGGCTTCACCTGAAAGGATCTCATCCATCAACCTTGACTTGTTTGTCCGAAACAGCTGTTGGAACCTACAGCTCTGTTGCTGTTTTGTTATTTTTCTCACCATGGATAACGAGCACGCCTAGGTCTCCTTCTCTGCGGCTGATGATTACTCGATCCACCCTCACTAGATAGTGACGGTGAATCGAGTAATCGTCAGCCGCAGAGAGGGAGACCTGCAGAAGAAGTTGCAATACGTTCCATAGGAGAATGACATCACATGCCACCTCCTCAAACTCATGTTCAGCAAACACTGTCTCTTGCCATAGCTGTTTTGCTGCTTGCCATAACTGGTCTTTGTCAACTGCCAGATCTGTTGCTACTAAAACAACCTGCTCCCCCTTAGGCTCCCAGTCGGGCGGTAAGAGCACAACCTCCGCCTCTTGCCACACACCTGACCTCAATTTGTGGAGTATTTCAAGGTATTCGGGACTTAGGCAACGATTCTTTACTGCTTTTTCAGATCTCTATGGCAGGACATAGTGCAGCACCTCATTTAACTTTACCGGTTCTCCAGCAACTCTCAACTCCTCCTTAGCCATTAGGATCATTTTATCATCGGTCCAGATCGGTTTCTTAACCTCCGCATTAAAAAGTTCCCTATGTGAAGAGTGCTTATGCACGCATAGGCTACACAGTAAGGCAAAGCAAATTGCCTGCGACCTTCACCCTGAGTGGAATCTCCATCATTATCGCTCCCCTCAGCTGGAGCACTAGCACCTTTATCATCCCTACCTCCTCCAGCAGCGGTGACCTCGACACCACAGGCACCTCCATCAACTTCACCTCTTGCAACATCCACTTGCAGATCAGTTGCCTTTGCACCCCATGTTCTTATTTATAAATTTGCTCTATTTAATAATTTAGTAGAATGCAGGACATAGTTTTCACTTATAAAGTACACTACGCCCTTCATGGGATCTTCGCACATGAATTTAAATTTGTGTAGTTGCAGTAGAAGTGATTACACAAGTTTCAGCCAGCTAGCCCCAATAATGGGCATAGGAACGCTACTTCATCCATGGCTTTTGTCTGGTTAAACACTGTCAACATGGACACTGCCGAATTGTCAAAAATAAGCCAGATATATAAGGAAATAGAGGGTGGACAAATCCCTCATACAACTAATTTCCTGTGTTGCATCTTGCAGTGCCCAAAGACACTGCCACTCTCTATTAGCTCAGAGGCCTTTACAGAAGACCTAACCGGCGGGACCATGAGGAGGTTAAAGAGCTAGCAACTATGAAACGCATTTTCATACTTTTAGCCATCCAAAACACGCAGCGAGAGTCATAGTTACTCCTGCCATTTACCTGCGCTTGGTTAAATTTCTTTTGCTGTTTTGTTATTTTTCTCACTAATGGATAACGAGCACGCCTAGGTCTCCCTCTCTGCGGCTGATGATTACTCGATCCACCCTCACTAGATAGTGAGGGTGGATCGAGTAATCCCAAGCAAGCTTGCCAGGCTTGCTTGCGACCACATTCCCAATCCGACTCGTGTGTGCACTATGCCTCATGGCGTGACTTGGATGGCGTTCACACGAAATCTGCATCTGAGGGCACGGAACCTGCTGAAGGTCTGACGCCCCAAGACCTGCAGCCATTTCACACAGCTCGTTAGACCCGCATGCGTAGGCACGAAAAACCGGAAAAAATTTATTTATCAAGACCCTAGGACAAACTCAGCCTTAGAATAAATTTGGGGCCGCAATGTTCGTTCAACGTGTCAATGTTTAATGTGCCCTGCAATTTAGTTTATTTCAAGCAGTTGGCTGCGTTCTTTATCGACCCACGAGCCGAGTGATTCACCGCCCAATATTGTCAAAAGTTTATTATGTCGAATTTCTCCGAGGTGCCTTTTTTGTTCGCCCAGCGGCGACCAGCGTGTTACAACGAGAAATGGAAGAAAAATACTATTCCCTCAAAATGGCCAGAGAGCTGTGGCGCCCGCCCCCTAGCGTTAAAGTGGCTGAATCGGATGCACCCGGAAGGATCCAGGGACAACATCGCGACCGTGCCGACGAAGAGAACGTTAGGCTCTGCAGCCGCAAGTGAAGTGCACAAGACACACGTAACGGAATGATGCAACAGTCACAAGGCAACCAATCAGCTTACGAGCTCCGGACTGATCGAAGGGTCAACCTCCGGATGACGCGAGGGCATCCGGGAGTTCACTGCAGACAGGGCATGCCATTTCCGTTTTCATGGCAAAGACAGGGAACACGCAAGGGTTTTCAAGCCCGAAAGGCGCCTAGCACCGTTGCTAATATAGGGTCGAGGCATCTGAAGACCTCGGTGGCGGGGCAACATCTGGTTGGTGTTCTTTAAGCCAGGAGGGCCAGGGCACCGGTTAAGGTGTCCGAGGCCGAACAGGCACCCACCGATCAAACAACCTCGGGACTGGAAATCCAGAACCAGACTGACTTTCCGACATCGACAAGTTTTGGATTTCGATAGTAATGATCCTTCCGCAGGTTTACCTACCTGGGTGAAAGACACTGGTTTTTAAGCTCATGAAGATTTGCAATTTGTTTGTTTCTAAGGCTTTTTGGTGTTTTTTTTGTGTACTAAAGGTACATAAGATCGTTAGGAACCTAAATCAGTGCAGTTAAGAGGTGTGTTACAGCTCTTTTTACTGTATCTCGATTGGTTTCTGAGGAAACTTAGGGATGCCTTGTTACAAATCAAAGTATCCTTGGTCACCAGGTGTTTTGCCCAGTTTTGAGTGTTTTTTTGTTGGTGATTTTTTTGTTTTTGAGTAGGTGTAGAGGCTTTCTTCACTACCCTCTAACATTTCTGATTGTTTTCCACCCTGATTACACTCAGATTTGTGATTATTTTTGGTTTTTTATTAGTTTTTTAGTCAAGGGACTACTTATTTTTTCAGCTGGCCATCTTGTGACTAAAAAGTTTCAATTTGGCTTCACTTTTTTGATTTTTCCTTTTATGACAGTCTTTTTGTACTTTTGAGTACTGTTTCTTTTTCTACTTCTGCAAGGTAGTGGACTGTTGCATTTTTGTTAACTTTTACATAATTTTGTACTTTTTTCAGGTGTTTTTGTGTTGTTTTTTTAGTTTTTACTGCTGTTTTGTCTGCAGTAAATTCATTTTCTTGGCCTTTATTATGGAAACTGATGGCTATAGTAAGCCTTAGGCTTCTACGAGCAATTAGCCTATGGCTCCTCTGGTCCTAAGGCCTAGGTCATTTGCAGACGCCACCAAGAGCCTCCTGCAAGCCCGGCTGGGGATGTATTAGTCAAAAAACTAGCTGAGCGTTACCAGAGGGTGTCGTACTAGACAGTTGATGGCTCTGAGGTGCGGGAGTACATCGCTGCTGTACATGCCTTGCTGGGGCATTGGGCTGTTGTCTCGACAGGTCACCTAGATGATAGGTACACACGTGTACCTTATGACTTTTGCTGATGTGACGCGTCTGGTTGGAGCAGTGCTCCACATCAGGGGTGTAGATTTGGTCAGCTTTATATCCACATCTACTCCTGAGTGCCTCATTCTTACCCGAGTGGTAACGGAGATCTCCATTCTCCAATTTATTTAGGTGCTGTCTGCGTATGCAACGGTGGAGTCACCAATCCAGCGTCAGTATGTTTTCGGGGAATGTGAGGTCCTGTCTTTCCGCCGAACAGTGTTTGTCACTGTGAAAACCATCAAAACACTTCCTCGGTTTTTGACGATAAAGGATGTCTCCTACAACCACTCTGTAGCCATCCAGCAGGGAGTGACAAAGTGTTTTGGTTGTGGTAAGGCTGGCCATATCGCTCACAACTGTCTCACTTCTGAGGTGGCCTCCGCTTCGTTCCTTTGGTTCAACAGCCCCTTGTTTGTCTGGTGGAGTCCCCCCTCTGGCTGCTTCTAGTGGCTTACCGGCGCCTCTATCATCAGGGGCATCTCCAGCCTTGCCTGCTGCAGCCGTTTCGGGCACGGGGCTGGCGTTTACAGCTCTGCTGCTTTCTGAGCCTAGCGACCTTGAGGCCCTTACCCAGGAAATAAATCTGGAGGGTACGGCTGACGTGGAGGATCCTGCTGGGCAGGCTTCTTCCGTTTCTTTGCTTCTCGTGCCTGGGGTTGCTGTAAACCTTTACAAGGATCCTACCACTCCTAGAGGAATTAAGGTAGGAGAGGTGAAAAAGAAGCGGAAACGCCGGTCTACGACAACGAAATCATGCGATAATGCAGCGGCTGGCCACATGGTCAAGGCCAAGAAAGGTGAAGAAGAAGCTGTGTTGGTTTCGAAAGAACCTGCTAGTACAGCGAAACAAATGGCAGTCGCCTAAGTTGGTGCTGGTGCTCTGTCACCTAGCCCTGTTCCATCAGGGGATGAGGTGCGCGAATCAGGGGAGGCTTTGTCCTCTTCTGTGTCACCACCAGAGTCACCAGAACATGTCGAGGAAGAGGGTTCAGCTGCGGCTGCCGTCTCCCACTTCTTGGACGTTGCCTCAGTTACAGAGGCAACATTAATGGGGATGCTAGAGGACCATGATCTGTTCAATGAGCAGTTTATGGTCATGCGTGAAGAGTTTCTAGGCACTTCAGGCATACATAAGTAGTGTTGTCTCTACGTAGCATTAGGGCCGTTGAAGCAAATAATAAACCAAAGACTCACAGACCTTTAATTTCATTTCCAATCTGTTTATTTTTCCATTTTAGGAGCCAAGAACAAAAACCAAACCACCATCGCGGCAGCATGATAATAACAAAAAAGAAGATGGCGATCATCGGAAAAACCAAGCCATAACAGTGGTGCCACCTGGGCCACTCCAACTTAATTATGGTAAGTGGGACTAAAGGTTAGTTAACAATAATTAACACTTTCTTCCAATTAATTAAGTTGGGTTTTTCCTTGCCTTTCAGGTCTTTCCTTAGGACATCACGACCAGGCACCGGACAGCAACCAGGTAAAAAAGGTAAGTCACCCTTTAAATTATTTTAATTAATTTACAGGTCGCGCCACCCCAGAACAACAATCTTCCCCATGGCGAGACCTTCCCTAAAAATACGGGGTCTAGTCACAGAGGTTTGGAGTCAATGCGGCTATCTTGCTGGCTGAATAGGGCTTCGTGAGCAAGTCCGCAAAATTTAACTTGGTACCCACGAAGCAAATTTTAAATACCCCTTTCCGTAAATGGTCACTGATGAACCGAAGTTTCATCAAGAAGTATTTGGTCGTGTTATTCTCGACCTCGTTCCTTATCGCGTGAATCGCCGACTCTTTGTCGAGGGAAAAGGTTGGTTCCTGGATGCCGTCAGGCAGAAAGGGATGTGCCTCCTTCAAGAACTTACACAACCATAGTAGCTCCTTCACCAGATTAACCGAGTCATGATTTTGACCTCTATGGTCGATTGAGCTATGATGGTCTGACGCGAAGATCTATTACTGGCTAATGTACCCATTCGTGACTGAGACCCTTCAAGATGCCAAGGGGCAAATTTCATTTTTATTTAGATCTCACGGCAGCATATGCGGAGCTTGCCTGCATCCATCGCTGCCATGCGCAGAAATACCGCTGATTCTCACATGTTCGGCTTCGCATTGCGTCGCGTAACATGCTGATAGCGGTGAGGATTTGGGACGACCTGGCATTGCCGGGTTCGTTTCTGAATGCCCTCGACCGCTTGGGTATCTCCAACTTCCGGGAGTTCGCCCTCCGCTTAACTGAGCCATTGCCTACTGATTTTTTAGGCCTGCATTTCCAGTAGGTTTATTAGGCATGGGAAAGCTCCTCAGAACGTGAAGGCACCAAGGGGGTGTTTTTGCTGTTCAGGGATAAGGTCCTTAACATCAACTTTTTTTACCTGTCTGCATCCTTCCGGTAGTTGCAGGCTTCTTTTGGTGGGCTCAGCAGCAGGGTGACTGCCGAAGCCTTCACTGAGTTCCGGAACCCTTTTACCATCGAGTTTGCCAAAGCAACTGGCGCCTTAGGCATTCGGCAGCTGTGACTCCCAGATTCCTCTCAGTCAACAAAGGGATGCAGTGTGCTCCATCTGTCAAGCTCCAGATGCTGGTTTACAGTATTACCTAAGTACTGGCATTTCTTGAGGAGCTTTGCATTGGAGCTGAGATCACTCGATCAGTTGATGACATTTTAATGCAAGGATTTTTAAGAACTCTAAAGCATGTGCATGCAGCGGTGTCAGATGTTGTGACTGTTTGCTTGGCAACCATTCAGGATCTGCTCTACGCTGCCTGAAACAACAGCACAGGTCAAGGAGTCAAGCTTCTTTGTAAGCATGTCTACCAGCTGTGCAGGGCTGAGCAGCATTTGTATGCTCAGCAAAAACAAGCAGGGCTTTTTGCGCTGCATTGGGATCCACAAACATATGCTTTTCGGGGCAATTACACATTAAGGTAAGGAGGTTTCCACATTACCCCTTCGGGTGTAGCTGAGGCACAGGCCTCCATTTCTTGGGTTATGCTGTACCTGTCATGGTGCGGTTTGCTAATTTTTGATTGATCATTGGTTATCATCGTGTAGTTGCCTGGTGCATGACATGCATTGAATGGCTTGCATTAGGGACAGCCATCACACAGCATTACAAACGAAAGTGTGCTGCTGACGTCTTAGTGCTTTTTAGCACCAATAATTCGTGTGTGTGAAGTTGCGTACAGGGCCTTTGGTCCTAGCGCATATTCTCAACTACGGAAACCTTGTTAAGACTTTTACTTCTTCTAAATAGTTAAGTTCGGTCATCTTTCCAAGACGACCAGCACGAAACCAAAGGCTGGTTTTACCAACACTGGTTGAAATCTGTGGTCAAGTAACCTGTATTTAAACTCTAACCACAGTTTGACCTCCCAGTCATCTTTTTGGGTTTAACTAATATAACTATGGTCAAATCTGGTGATGTGGTCACGAAACCAGAGTTTGACCTGGTGGACAGTGCTGCCAAATTGCATATTCCGACTTCCTGTGTGTGTCACCAAATTTTACATGAGTGCGAAAAAAAAATTAAAAAAAGGTAAAATAAGTTACTTTCGTCTGCACTTTTGTCTGTATTGCTTTGAACCTTGAAATCCATAGGCTGAACGATTTTTTGCCTTGTTTTTGGGTAAGTCATAGTTATATTAACAGTTTATGGTTGTCATTTAATTTTTGTTTAATTATTTTATTGAACTGAAGCTTGAATTATTGCCATGCTCGTCAATAACAAAGAAACAACCCAAAACTACACTATATTCAAATATACAAAAGTTTTGATAACTGCAATTTCCATAATAACTGTAAAGGCTGCTTCACACTTCCACATTTGCGCTACGCTACGTCCCTACGTGAAAGTTTGACGTCACTAGCAGACAGCTTCGCCACATGTAGGGTGCGCGTAGGGCCATGTAAAAGAATAGAAACAGATTCTATTTGGAATAATGGGGAAGCAAGATTTCCCGGTTAATGGCGAGAAAGATTGGAAATGCAGACGACATCGATGAAATCTTGATCTCTTGGTGCACCACATTTTTCTTGTGTTTGTTCCACTGTTTTTATAGTGTTGAAGACACTCATTGCATCTAAAATGTAATTATTCCTTATCAATAATTTACTTATATGGTAACTGCACTATTTTAAATATTATTCTCATGTTGTAGTTGTCTTGTTTCTGTGGGAATTAGGCTCGTAATCACCATTAAAAAATGTGAGTATATTTTTAACGCCACACGTTTAGTTAGCTTGTATTGAATAGTTGCGACCCACAAACTACTGACCCATTGTATGGTACTGATGTTATGTACGTTAATAGAGGCAGATTTCAATACTTGTTGTGTTGTGGTTAATCTCAAACCCTTTTTTGTATTATCCATTTCAGCAACATCATGGCGTCATATCAAGCACTTGAAAATGCTGTGCTCAATGATGACTGGGCGTTTGAAGAAACTTCTTCCTGTGATACTATGGATTTCGATGACAGGCTAATTGTATCTGTCTACGAAAATCCAGTGTTATGGGATATGTCACGGCCAGACTATAAAAATTTGGTTAAGAAAGATGCTGTGTGACGCGTAATAGGTGCGGATTTGAACATAACTGGTAAGTTTATGTGAAAACACTGTGAATAATACACGTTAAAGTAGATAATATCATTGCATTAATTATATAGCCGAACAATGCCATCTTCGATGGAGAACTCTGCGTGAAAGGTATGGCCGCAAGTTAAGAAAAACCAAGCAACCTAGCGGTTCCGGCGTGGCTGAAAACGTAAAAGTATGGGAACAAATGGAGACACTGGAATTTCTAAAAACGCAAATAATGCCACGAATGTAAGTTCCTATGAATTTTGTACCAGTTGTTTGTAATGCATGCCCTCAACATACTCCAATATATGTACTTTTCTGGAACACCAGAAACAATGCACCAAAAGAGATGCAGCGCATGCCAGATGGAAAGAGTTCACTGTCATTTTCCTCTGTTTTACGGATGATCCCAGATACAGTGGAGTAGCCAATTCTATAGCTAAAGGAAAGTGTCCGCATAGAACATCCGGTGGCTAGGTACCTGTTATTTATCTAAAACTAACGTATGTAAATTTGTTATCATATGTGTAATTAAATTCATATATGTTTACCTCAATGTTATGCACAGTCATTCAGCCGGCTGTATTGCCTTCCTAAAATATGTATCCTTTTTGGCAATCAATGGTCCCACTCGAAGCATGAGCTCTTTCATTAAAGATGGGGTAATCCTAAATGGTAAATGCCGGTTTAATTTCAATAAATCATGACATTTCGCATTTTCATACATTAATACTTACTACCTGAAATAGGCAAAATTTGATTCGTGATTGCTGATATACATTTCATGAACCAGAGTGTGATATTCCCCAAACTGCTGCTGGTTCCGAAATTTTTTACGCACCTATGGTCTGCGTTTATGGAGTTTTTTTTGCTTTAGATACTTATGGCATGTTGCATACATTTGCATAAACATCCAATATACCCCAAATAGAATGACATGTTTGTCTATGTCGTTGGCATCATGTCTAAAAAAATATCTATATTTAATACATGCATGTTTCAGACATTGGGTCTGCAATTACAATTTTTTCCTACTGTAAAACTATAGTTTTAAGTAGTAATGAAATATACAAACTTGCCTATGAAGTAATGATAACCTACCCTACACTCATGATCAATTCATGATCATCCATGATAGTAATTGATAAAAAACGTGTTATTTATTAACACAGCTGATCTGTATTTGGCAATCAGTACATTAATTCTTGAGGCCTATAAGACCAAAATAAAAGAATTAGCTAAAGTTTCCTAAAGCCCATAATACCAGAATGACCAACTTTATTTCAATACTTAATACAAACCAAAACGATAAAATGTTTATTTAACACTAGTTTAACAACCAATACAAAGCAATTTATTTACAATAAAAAACTAGTACGAAAAAGCGTGCGTAGATGGCACTGCATGCACAACGTTAACTTAAGAGTGTGAAGGGTGTCGCCGTAACGTAAGCCAGCAAAGGGCGCACAAGCGCACTAAACATAGCGCAAACGTGGAAGTGTAAAGGGGCCTTTACCGTAAACTGCAGTACTATAACTGCAATTATATTTCTGTTATACTACATTATTAATGCAGTTTAACGTGATGTTTTACTGCATTATTACTGCAGTTATAGAAAAGTATTACACAAAAACTGCAAAATAGCTGCATTTTAAGGTGAACGTTATTATGGAAACTATAGTTATAAAAACTCCAGTATATTTGAATATAGTTCAGCACATTTTTGGCCAGAAAATATAGTTATAATTCTAATTTATTTATATTACAGTAGCTCAAAGTGAAAATCATACACTTGCATTCGACAGCTGTGTGTGTAGGTAATTATCTTAATTTAACGAAGAATAAAAACCGCCATTCATTAATCTTAATTTAACGAAGAACAACTCTAGATATAATTATGATTTATTTATGTTATGCTATACAGTGAAAACCTGATAAGTGCACAAAATTCTCGGATCCTGTCGATTTGCACTTTTCTGGTTTTCACTGTGTATTTATATACATTTAATCTTTATGTTTATATATATAATTACCGTGTTTAGTGTACCACAAAAGACATATACCTTTAATTCTTGCAAATAGCTAATTGCTATAATTGTAAAGAATAAAATTCTTTTTTAAATTGTCGATGGAATCATGTCTGACACCTCTGATGATGACACTCTAATTCTTGACAATTTGGACTTTTTTTGCCACATAGATAGGGTGATTATGGATAGATGCCAGCCCTGTTTTAAATTAGATTATATTCAATTTAAGGCAAGATTTAGATTAGAAAAATCAACAGTATTGCACCTCCTTGCTCAGGTGTGCGTAATTTATCATATCTTGCTAATGTGTCAATTGGTTTAATCATATATAATAATGTTTGTTCTTTTTAATTATTCTAAATGGAACATAACTTGGAATATCAAACAGGAAACAAAACATTTTATTCATTAATCAGCTTCTTATTGCCCATCGATTTTATGCTACTTGGACATTTCTTCTTGTGGTTGGAGATACATTTGACATCAGTAAAGCAATAGCATGTCTAATTTTGCATAAGGTTATTCGAGAGATTGCACGTCTGTGTCCATGCTATGTTAAATTTCTATCAACAAATGAAGAAAGAACAACTATGATGCACTCATTTTTCAAAATTAACAAATTTCCTGAAGTACTGCCACGCAGTCTGCACTTCTGCAGACTGCGTGGCCTCTTTCCTCTTCTGAGATTCCATTGAATAATACTGTCATTCCCCTCCAGCCATTGGTCAAATTTTTTGCCACTAATGCGGCCTACGCCCTTTCCGTTCTTCATATCCCTATCCCGGCTGGGGATCTCCGCCCTCCCATCCTGGCTGCTATCCGTGCCATCCGGCAATGGCAGTGGGTTAAGCAATCCTCCAACAAACTGCACCCTCTTAACCCTGTCACCGGGCACTCCCACCATCCTAGCTCCCTCCCTCGGAAGGAGGATGTTCTCTATACCCGCCTGTGTGTAGGCCACACCTGGCTCACCCATAGCCACCTTTAAATAGGTATGCCTGCGCCGACGTGTGCTGCATGCGCGGTACTCCTCACAATAGCACACTTTTTGGTAGACTGCAAACGCTACGCTGCTCTGCGGCGTACAGCCCTTCGCCGCGCTGGTGGCTCTGGGCCGTTGCAGCTCTCTCACTTATTGAGAGAGCACCGATCTGTCCCCTTTTCTTGCACTCTTTACTATCTCACCCTGTGTCGCCTTTTATCTGCACTCTAACCTCCGTCGCCGCCATCATGCCGCCGCCTGATCATATTTTCCATATTCAGCTGTCCCTCACTGTCCAGTGCTAGCTTGGCTGGGCACCTGTAATGGCCAACTTAAGGTGTTCCTCGGAACTGTGTCCAGCCTGTCCATGGTCCTCTCTGTCATGTGCATTTGCACAATACACGCATCTATGTGTGTAGTTTATCTCGGTGGATCCTGCTGACTGCTTTGGGGTCAGCCTGCGCATTGTTGGGCCCTTTTTAGCCTTAGTCACCTTTGGGCTCTTAAATTCCAACCAAAAACAACAACTATATTTAAATATACTCAATTTTGATAACTAAAGTTTCCATAATAACTTCCACATTAATAAGCTATTATTTTGCAGTTTTTGATTAATACTGCAGTAATACTGTACTCTAACTGCTGTAGTAATGCAGTAAAACATCAAGTTAAACTGCATTAATAATGCAGTATAATTGCAATATAATTGCAGTTATAGTACTGCAATAAAAGTGTAGTAATACTGTTGTTTTTCGTTTCATAAAACTGCTGTATAACTGCAGTTTAAGGTAACAGTTATTATGGAAACTGCAGTTATCAAAACTGATGTATATTTGAATATAGTGCTCTATTTTTTCTTTTAGATTTCTGATTTGTTTCTTGGAACGACTTTGGAGTTTTGGTGATTGGATGATTTTTTTGTGAATTGCTGATGAATTGAGTGGATGTTTCAAGGAATATGTTTTGAATTTTCGAGAGGTTTGAATTGGCTCTATATATTTTTAGCTGTAATTTTAGTAATAGAAAGCGGTTTTAATAAAATTTAAATGTGGGTTATTGATTGCCCCATGTGTGTTTTTTGCTTATTTCTGTTTTTCCTGTTTGAAAATATTTTTGTACGACCTGAGGAAGTCTCGTAGGAGACGAAACGTTGTCGTTAATAAAGGCCTTTTACAACTTTAAAATTGGACTAAGAAGTCAAGAGGATGTCGTAATTACAGAGGACTAAAGCTACCTATTGAATAGCAGCAGCCACCATTTTACAACAATTAAGGAAGATGGGCAAAGAAAACACTAAGTTGCAGAATCAACTAAGTTTCATGCAAAAGTGTAAGTCAACAAATGTTATCCTCTTTGGCTTGAGAGCCACCCCTATTGGTAATAATGAATGTTATATACATAATTGTAATGTATTTGATAGAATAAACTTGTTAACCACCATACAAGTAACGAATGTAAAATTGAATATTGTAAATAACAAACTTGACTTTTTTTGGGGCCGAATTGCACCATTAATCCCAAAGCACACTAACGATTTCCTAGTTGAGCAGACAAAAGTTATTTTTGACCGTATGTTTAAGGTACGGAAATTTCGCCTGCAGAACAAATCCGCACGCTTGCAAAAGGAAATCGGACAAGAATTCTATATAGATGTTGAATATTAGGTGGAAGATATCAACGAGGGAATGCTTCCTGACAACATGAAAAAGTTCTTGGCCCTGGGTCCTAAATTTGCTTTTGACAAACCTTTGGATTGCCTTGAAACATTAGCAAGCTTTGAAGCCAACTTGTATAGGCTCCCAAATATGGACGTAGAGATGTTGAGGGAATATTAGTTGATTCATTAAAAATATTTAAAAGGAAACCGTTTAAAGTTTTAAACTTTCAGGTGATTTTGTGGGTCTCTAAGCCTGAAGTAAGGAGGTTTTTTAAAGAAAAGATAGAGAAAATTGTTATAGTTAAAGCTGATAAAGCTAATAAGATATTGGTGCTCCCAAAAAATGTGTACATCTAAAAGATGCACAAATTGTTGGATGATACCGAAACTTTTACAAAGTTAAGAAAATTCCCATTAGTTAAAAATCAAAACCAATTAAATCAAATGCTTAAGAATTGGGTTGATCAAAAATTTATAAATGTTAAAACATATAAAAAATTAAAAAGTGTGAATGACACCACCCCTAAGATATATAGACTTACCAAAACACACAAAACAGGTGTTACTTTGTGGCCTATAGTAGCCTTTAATGACACTCTTACGTACAGTTTATCGAAGTTTTATGCAGACATTTTGACTAATATTTTTGCTAAAATGGAAACTTTTGTAAAAAATGGGTATGAATTTGCTAAATTAATGAAAGAAACATCAGTCCAGGAAGGGAAAGTTTTTGTGTTATTCGATGCCTGCTGTCTGTATACGAATACTCCATTAGAAAATGTTGAATTAATGATAGAAAAAAATGGGAAGAAATTAAAAATGTAACCACTATCCCAATGAAAGAGTTTATTGAAGGACTTTTGCTATGCTTGAACTCGACATTTTTTGAATTAGAAGGAATAACTTACTCCCAAATTTTTGGAATAGCTATGATCCCGACGCCGGCGGTCGAGTAGGTTACGTGCTTGCCTCTCGATCCTAAGATGCTGGGTTCGCTTCCAGGTCGAGGTCGGTAAGAATTTTATAGATGGGACAAATTCCTAAAGTGGCGGCTTTTTTAGATGAGAGTTTAAACCGAGGTCCCGTGTTGATTGTTTCATGTTAAAGACTCCTCTAGAGGGGGTAGAAGTCCCCCTCGTAGGCTTAATTTCAAAGTAGGTGTTGAAGGCCCATCCCCTGGCGTTGGTGTTTAGCCCTCGTGTTGCAGAAATAAGCCATTGTTAAAAATCAACCAAACAAACAAGCACAATAGCTATGGGGTCTCCGATCTCACCTATCATAGCCAGCTACATAATGAAAGAGTTAGCAAGAGATGCAAAATTATACTTTGTGCGTTATGGGGTGGCACCCACTTTAATTAAAAGATATGTGGATGACATCTTTGCCATCATGAAGCCGGAACAAGTTTACCATATAGATTGGAGATGGAAGGTTTCCAACCCCGATTAAAGTTTGCCATAGAGAATGAGGAAAATAAGAGCTTGAGTTTTCTAAATGTAAAGGTACCACATGACAAAGAAATGAAAATTGGTACACACTATTACAAAACCCTACAAATTCGGGGAGATATTGAGATTTTTTGTCATATCATGACGTAAGATATAAAAAGGGAGTGGTAAGATTGGTGCTTAATCAAACAATTAGGCTAACATTTAGGGCAGACATTAAGGATCAAATTATTGAAGAAAACATTAAACTGTTGCAATTAAACAATTATCCCTTAGATTTCATTTAGAAAATCAAAAAAGAAATGTTAAATCCAAAAAAGGGAAGAGAGAACACTGACCCTATGAGGCATTGTGTCCATTCTGTTTAAGCAGGGATTGACAGAGAGAATTAATTCATTTCTCGGTGACAGTGATGGTGTGGTGGTGTCTAAAAGCAGGAACACGGTGAAATCTTTCCTGCCTTCTGTAAAAGATAAGGTCCTTATTGGGCAAAGTAGGCAGATTGTTTACGAAATTCTGTGTGGTACGTGCAATTTTGTTTATGTGGGTCAAACAAAGAACTCACTGGATAAGTGACTGAAACAGCACCAATATGATGTGAGAAGTAGAATTGTAGCCAACAGCTTTTTAGCAAATAGGCAGATTGATTACGAAATTCTGTGTAGTACATGCAATTTTGTTTATGTGAGTCAAACAAAGAACTCACTGGATAAGCAACTGAAACAGCACCAATATGATGTGATAAGTAGAATTGTGGCCAATAGCTCTTTAGCAAATCATGTTAATAGTGAGTTCCCGGACATTAATAAAGTGAGATGGAAGTAGAGTAAATACGGGGAACTGTAACGATCTTAAGAAGGGCTTTCCACGCATGGCGGGAATGTGAGGGACGGTGCCCAGAATGTGTGGCATGCGCGCACCTGTATGATGTAACACAGGTTATGTAATGAGTAGAGGGTTCTGGAAAGGTCGAAATTCCTGCTGCTTAGGTTGCCACTAGGGGGGTGGACTTGTATATAGTGTAACCTGGGCCAGCAGAGGTGAAGTCCGGATCTAGGGCCTGATCAGGATGGTCAGCCGCCACATGCGTTTGTGTTAATTCATGCATTCGAGTTTGTATTGTATAAGTCCTGCAAGTTAGCAGGCGGTGTGCCACATAAGTCTGTGTATTAAAATAATTGAAATCTACCTTTTTGACTGATTTGCGATTTCTATAGCAAATATCCGTAATCAGGACCTTACAGAACTGTTGACAATTAGCATAATCCTATGCTAATTGGCACCTTCAGGGTCATTCCTAAACTGGACTTCTGACTTACTCAATATGGAGAATGCCAAGGATTTTGGCATATGTTTAGAACATGCTGACCACACATGCCCTGGAGGGTTTTGCATGCATCCAACATAGCTGACCTTAGCTATAAGAGGTGCCGGGACTGTGGTCACTCTCTCTCAGATCTGCAAGCTGTAAGGACACTCCTGGACACTTCAGCCTTGCATTTCTCAACTGACGTATCTCCAAACCCCTGCTCCACTTACAGTGAGCATTTACTTCAAGGACTTAGTTGTCTACACTGCTGCTACATCTACAGCACTAGTACTAATCCTGCCTAAACAATGGCCCTTTTAAGGGCCATTCTTAAGAAATTAGGATACCACCAATAGCAATTGAACCACACGGTAATTTTATTCCAAATTATCAACAGGGTTATGAACCCAGCACGCTTCTACTGCGCGTTGGTTCATTTGCTACTGTAGGAAAGTTTTTTTTATTCAACACCGTGGTATCCCACGGTATATGTCTTTTACGTTCCACAACGATGGCTGAAGGAAAACCCACGTTCAGGATTGAACGTCTCACAGGACCAGGGAATTTCCATACCTGGAAGAGAGACATGTCAATGTACCTCGCCTCGAAAGGTCTTAAACAGTAACTCGATGAACAGACCAAACCCCCAAAACCGGATACAGCTACTGAGGAACAGCTCGAGAGCTGGAAAGACAAAACTTCTAGTACTTTAGGATGTCTTTACCTTGGCATAGCTGAGAGCATTCGTGGGGTTGTGGAAGGTAGGTGACACCGGTTGATGTCTGGGCCAAACTCCAGGCCACCTACAAGCCATCAACACGTGCACACATTGCTTCTCTACGTCTCAAGTTCTACATGGCTAGAATGGCTCCGGACGAGCCAATGTAACCTTACCTCTGTCGTGTAGAGAAGACTGCCAGGGATTATTGGTCCCTTAAGCACACCGAGGACGACGAGGACTTGGCCTACCAGATGCTCTCAGGTCTCACCGAAGACTTTGACAGCATGGCTCGGCAGCTTTACCAATAAGTGGGCAAGGACTTCACAACTTTAAACATGAAAAAAGCCCTCATTGTTGAGGCCGGTCGTCGCCGTGAGAAGGCACATGACTACTTTTTCATGGATGCTTTGGCTGCTTCTACACCCAAGCTGCTTTGTCAATACTGCAGCAAATCTTGGACATAGTGCCAAGGAATGTGGGACCCTGCTCGCACAACATGGCGGACCATTGTCCACTTCTGGACAACCACCAACGACCAAGTGCTTCACCTGCAATGGTACAGGGCACACATCTCGGGGATGTGCAAACAATCTCAAACCCTCTAGAACCAACCATCCACAACCTAGCCAGAAAACCAACCGCAAACCGAAGTCCCGCAACAAGAAGAAAGGATCACCATCAACGGGAAAGTCATCTTTTTTCATCTGCGCTAATGAGGACAATCCCAAAGATCAAGCCGAGTGGATCTGGGATTCCGGAGCTGGCTTACACCTGTGCACCCACAAGCGCTGGTTCACCACACTTCAGATGATTGCCCTAGAACGCTTAGAGGATTCGGAGGGGATTTCCAATGGAAGGTACTGGAATGGTCATCCTTCAAACTCAAGTGAGAGGTCGTCCATATAACGTTGAACTTCTCAACGTTGGGTACGCTCCATCAGGACGCCGAAACATGATCTCTGGCTTCTTGGCAAACAAAAGAGGCATGACCTGGACCGGGGAAAACAACGAAATAGTTGTTAAACACGGAAACTTGGACATTCTACGTTTCGTCGCAGACAAAGGCTTGTTCAAGCTCCGGATACGACCTCACACCCAGGACACTATTGTTCTGCCTAGACCTTCAACCGACGCCTATCCTACCGAGACTGATGAAGTTGACGACCTAGCCTTGTGGCATCACCGTTTTGGACATTTAAACAACCAAACGGTCCATAGGATGTCACATCAGGACACAGTCGTCGGCATGCTACCCTTAAAGCTTTGGGACTTCTACTGTGATGCTTGTAAGGAAAGCAAGGCAGTAAAGCAGTCTTCAAAAGCCATTGGGAAGCGCAGCAGCTCTAAACTTCTGCAACTTCTTCACATGGACGTCTGGTGCCCCATCGCTACACCATAACGAGACGGAGCCAAGTACTTCCTTTCCATCATGGATGACTGGTCAAGATGGGTCACTGTCTACCCCATGAGGGAAAAGACAGAGGTCTTCCACCACATCACCTACATGGAAAGGCAGATGGACGCCAAAGTTTGCCAGATCCTTACCGACCGAGGGACGGAATTTTGCAACACTCAAATGAGCGAGTTTCTTGGGAGATTGGGAATCTTACACCAGAGGACCTGTGCATACTCACCACAGCAGAATGGCTTTGCTGAGCGCTTGAATCGAAAACTGTTAGGCATCATCAGATCCCTTCATAATAATTCAGGTTTAGGTAACCCTTCTGAGCAGAATTCTTGCAGTCGGCTGCCCATATCTTAAACTGTTTTCCACGTAAGGTTTGGGAAATCCCACACCATACAAGTTTTTTTTCGGCAGGAAACCTTCAGTACGCCACTTTCGCAGGATCGGTTGCAAAGCGCACGTCCTCACACCAAAGCCAATTAGAGGAAGCAAATTGGCAAATACAGCGATCAAAGGAATCCTCTTAGGATACCCACTCCGATCGCGAGGTTGGAGAGTCTGGTGCCCTACTAGACAAACAGTCATTGAGTCCACAGATGTAACGTTTGAGGAGACCGCATCTTTTTGGCCCGATCAACCCGAGCCTGTGTTGACGCAAAGACGATCGGCCCGCTTCAAGGAGAAGCAAACCGAGAATACAGGATCGACTAGTCTGCCTTGGCGATCGGCCCGCATCAGGACGATGCAAGTTAAGGGTCATCCCAAAGCCGCTAAGGAATTAACTAATACGTATTCATCAAATGGATCATCAGATTTCTACGAGGACACTGATTCCAGTTTGTCAGATGGCTACCAGACCACATGGACAAAACAATCCTGTGTCTCTCCAACACCTCAAGTGACATCTTTGACCCGAGTATCTTTTTCAAGCTTGGATTTCGAGGATGATTTGGACCTGGCGGAATGCGCTAATGATTCAGATGAACCTGTAGCTCAGACCTCCAAGGCCGTACTACAGGACCAACCATTGCCTCTTGAAAGTGCAGCCGAGCACACATTCGGGGAAAGAGAAAACTTTCAATGGCAACGCCTGATTGCCCCACGTCTGGGTGGTGATGGTCCCCGAGTCGTGATGACCTATGGCCCAAACCGGCTCTACACTAAGACGCAGTGTGAGGGTTTTCTCACACGAAAAGGCCTGCCATACTTAAGGAACCGGATTGACTTTCACGTCAAGAACCCATATCAAGGACCATGGGATATGACCAGCCCTCCTGATACCTCTACATCGGTCAATACCAAGATGGAAGAAGCAGAAAGGGCTTTGGACAATGTGGAGTTTTACCACGTCGATGTAGATGACCCAGTCACCTACGAACTAGCACTTTGGGCTGATGATGCAGCTGAGTGGCAGGCATCAATGGAAGATGAAATTCAAACTAAAGGATCGTCAGGTCTTCCGATGTGTCAAGGCAGACAAGACCACCAAGGTATTAGGCTCTAGGTGGGTCTTCAACCGCAAGAGAGACTCAACAGGAAAAGTCAAACGCTACTGCTCCAGATAAATGGCGCAAGGTTTTCAGCAAAAATACGGTGTCGACTTCCTAGACACCTACTCGCCTGTTGTGGACTTCTCCTTAGTTCGCATATTCTTGACACTGCTTGTTGTCGTCAAGCGATGGAGCACGCTACATCGAGACATCAAGTGTGCCTACCTTTATGCCAACCTAGAAGAGAACATCTACATACAACCTCCACTGGGTTATACACATGGGACACGATTCACAGATCTGGGCATCGTTTGGAAACTACGCAAGGCGCTATATGGACTTCACCAAGCAGGACACTGCTAGTACAACGAGATGAACATTGGTCTCCAGAAACTTAGATTCATCCAGTTAGTGTCCACCCGCTGCGTCAACCAGTTAGAGTGGGACATCATTGTCCTGGTGTATGTAGATGACATCCTTCTCATTGGTCGTTCAAAGAACGATTTACTTCATGCCTACAGTCTCCTGAAGTCGCGGTATGATGTGAAGAGCTTGGGACCAGTGCAGAAATTCCTTGGTATTGAGATACTTCTTCATCAAGGCAGAATCATTGCGATGCATCAGCAACCCTATATCCAGAAGATAGGAGAGCTGTTCCCCGGAATTCTGACTAAGAGAGTGTACAAGCCAATGAAGATCAAGACTGACATTAAAGTCTTTTACCAACAAGACTGTGAACTTTTGGGACCCGACTGCAATTATCGCAGCCTTCGCGAATGTCTGCTTTACCCTGCTCGCCATGCACGACCGGATATAAGCTTCGCTGTTGGTTTTCTGGCTAGGTTTTCTGAAGCTCCGAGTCTTGTACACTGGGATGCCTTGTCCCATGTGTATAACTACGTGAGATCAACTCAGGACTACACCCTGCATCTCACCTCTGACCCCCTTCCTCGATTCCATGCATTCTCTGATGCTTCCTTAGCTACGGATTTTCAGACGAAGAAGTCCATCACAGGATATATTGTCTTCGTCGGTGAAGCTCCAAATCTATGGCGCTCTGCCCGCTAATCTTTGGTCACCCTTTCGGCCATGGAGGCTAAGCTTGTCAGCGACACTGGACCTCATTAAGGAGCTCATCTGGCTCAGAAGGGTCTTGGATGAAACTCAACTGTGCATCGAGATCGCATCCACTGTTCCTCATATTTATGTGGATAACGAGGCAGTCATCATCAACATTCAAAATGACGTCTCCAATTCTCTCACCAGATATATAAGTGTGAAGTTATATTTCATACGGGAGAAGTACAGTGCCAATTTTTTCACCGTTTCGTTTGTTGGAACAAAGGACAACCTGGCAGACATGTTCACAAAAAGGACATCGAGGGATCGGATTGAACTTCTTTCTCCATACCTTCATAAAGACTGACATCAATGGATGTGACCCTGAACGGGGAAACTGTTGACAATTAGCATAATCCTATGCTAATTGGCGCCTTCAGGGTCATTCCTAAACTGAACTTCTGACCCACTCAATAGGGAGAATGCCAAGTATTTTGGCATATGTTTAAAACATGATGACCACACATGCCCTGAAGGGTTTGGCATGCATCCAACATAGCTGACCCTAGCTATAAGAGGTGCCTGGGCTGTGGTAACTCTCTCTCAAATCTGCAAGCTGTAAGGACACTCCTGGACACTTCAGCCTTGCATTTCTCAACTGACGTATCTCCAAACACCTGCTCCACTTCCAGTGAGCATTTACTTCAAGGACTTAGTTGTCTACACTGCTGCTACATCTACAGCACTAGTACTAATCCTGCCTAAACAACGGCCCTTTTAAGGGCCACACTTAAGAGATTGGGATACCACCAATAGCAATTGAACCACACGGTAATTTTATTCCAAATTATCAAAAAGAACCAAGGCTAAAAGCCAGGCTGCTTAAAGAAAGTCATCACATACAAATAAACCCTAAAGCCATGAACCTGGCAATTCATTAGTGTACTATCCCATATAAATATCAAGAGATTTTGAGGGGTGAGGCGGAAAAAAAAATGCACGCATCATAAGTCCCCATCTTTAATGGGAATAAAAATTTCTGACAAAAATGTTGATTGTCACAACATGAGTGACACCATAAATAGATGTCCCCTGACACACCCTAACAACATTGCACATGTTAATTAAAGGAAATTGCAATGTTTAAATAAGATAGAAAGAGGAAAACACCTAATTAAAAATGTACATCCTAAAGTAAATGAAGGTGGGTTAACTTGCAAACACTGACACACAGCAGTTTTGTCTTCCACTAGTGTTCCCGTTTCCCCCTTCCACCCTCCTTTTTCTTGTCGCAGCCACTTCTAAACAGAATTGTCCCGCACTATGGTAGTAAGGATACACATGTCACTTGCACACACTTACTTTTCAGACATATCACGGGAGAACCTTTGCACAGTGGAAAATATTTTGATTATTTAGTATTGCACAGTGGTGGCGGTGGACGTTTCAATTTTCCGCCGCAGCATTTGTAGCCTTGATTAGTTGAATTGTTGGTCCCTTGATGGCCCTTGGGTGGATCATTGTTTAGTTGGTCCTTAGATGACTTATGGGGTGATCATTGTTTGTTTGATTGAGGGAGTGGTGGAGGTAGAGGGATGATCTAGTTGGCATGTGAGTTCATTGGAATTTTATTGAATTATTTAAATGAGTTTATTGAATTGGTTTAAAGTGTTTCTAAGGTTCGATGTGATTGAGTTCTAAAGATGTAAATTATAGTGTAATTTTATTGGAGGCCTCTGATTGATACACAGTGGATACTTTGTGGCCACTTGCAGCGTCTTTTATTGTAAAGGAACATGTGGAATGCTTTAAAGGAGTGGTTTTTGGATGGTCTATGGATACATGCTTTTTATGATTTAGTAATTTCCCCGTTTGCTATCTGTGCCTCCCTTTTTGCTCGTAGATTTCTGATTTGTTTTGTGGAACCAATTTGGAGTTTTAGTAATTGGATGATTCTTTTGTGAATTGCTGATGAATTGTGTGAATGTTTCAAGAAATATGTTTTGAATTTTTGAGAGGTTTTAATGAAATTTGAATGTGGGTTGTTGTTGGCCCCATGTGTTTTTTTGATAATTGCTGTTTTTCCTGTTTAAAATTAATTTAGTACGACCGGAGGAACTCTCGTAGGAGATAAAATGTTGTCGTTAATAAAGGCTTTTTACACCTTTAAAATTGGACTGAAATTATTTAAGATTTAAAACACACTTACATTCAAGAGGATGTCGTTATTAGTTAAACACCTTAATTAAGTGGCAGGACAGAGAGGGTAATGATGATTCATGCCATCTGTAGTAAGGCATGAATGCTGCAATTGGTGTCAAATAAAAAATTTTTTGGCAGACTAATAAAATTTTCAAAAAATTTTTTTTAATTATTTTGCTTAAAACTGCTAATGGCGAGAAAGCATTTGATTGGTTTGCTTGCGTAATCATTCTAATTGAGTGTAGTAATGTTTGTGCGTAGGTAACAATGTTCTCTTAAGTGAATTGATGGTTTTTCAAGGGCAAGCTTTTGTGGGGTAACATTTCAAGTAGACAAACATGCTCTTCGGACACGATGCATTGTAAGGGAAAACATTTAGTGAGTGTAACAATGTTTTTGCTTTTGTAACAATGTTTGCTGTACTACAAATTGTTTGCTGGTTATGTAGCAGTGTTTGTGGGTGTATTGCAAGTAACCAAACATGTCTTCTTCCAGCATGATGCATGTTTGATGACAACCTGTTGCTTGTAACAAAGTTTGTGTTCGAGAACAAAGCTTTTGTTTTTTTCCCTACAATTTTTTTCTTGTTAAGTAGCATTGTTTGTGGGTTTATTACAAGTAACCAAACATGTTCCTCGAACATGATGCATGGTAAGCGACAATGTATGCAGCATGTAACAATGTTTTTGTGTGAGTAACAATGTTTTTCTTCAATGATGTGCTTGTTTGCTGTGTTCAAGTGTTTGTGATGTTTTTTGCAGGTAAGCAAACATTTTTTTCCAACAACTTGGATCATAAGTGACAAGCTTTGGTGCAAATAACGTTTTTGAGCATTGTACATGACTTTATAAACAATGTTCCTAGTATGCTTGTGTTTAACAAGAAATTTATTGCAAATTATAATTGTATGTTCACAATCATGCATTTGTTATTCTAAATTCGAAAGTCGCGCACTGAATGAATCACATGAAACACAAAAAAATCATGCCAAGTGCCAATGATTTACAAAGCATTCTCAACATTTTTATACAAACTTACGATATTTAACGTAAAAACTTATCGAAAACAGTGATCTATCATTAAATGAAAACAAAATTACAGGTACTTAGATAAAAAATTTGAAAAAAAAATTACAAAGATTTATCGCAATTACAAATGTTGTGCAACAAATTCATCATATAAAAATATTAAAAAAATTAATTTCAAAGTCAGCAACTTACAGTGAATGAGCCATGTCGTGCAGCCAAAATGTCAAATTTGGCTAAAAAATTAGAAGACGAGCAAATAATTATCATTAAAAACATTTTTACACGCACTCAGTTAATTAAAATTTAAATTAACAAAGTAACGTATTATAAAATTTTACCCCACAAATGTACGCTATCCAAAAGTGAAACTTAAAAACCTAGGTAAATTATCATGAATTTTCAACACCATGGAACAAAAATGTGACATTTAGCTCAATACATTGAAAGACATAAGCAAATTATTATCAATAAAACGTTATTACATGCAGTTAGTTAAAAAGTTTTTTATAAAAGAATGAAGTAATGAATTTAAAAAATTTACACAAAAAATGAATGCTATAAAAAATAAAAATGTTTAAAGGTCAGTAACTTGCTGTGAATTCTCAACGCCGTTCAGCATACAAGCGGCATTCAGCTCAAAACTTTTGAAGACATAAGAAAATTATTAACATAAAGTAATGTAATTTAAATCTTTATGCAACAAACGTATGCTTAACAAAAAAAATAAAACTTATATAAGTCATTAAGTTATCATGACTTCTCAATTCCATGCCGCAAACATGTGGCATTTAGCTCAAATCTTTTGAATGCATAAGCAAATCTGCACTTAACTTTACCAATTAAAGAAACAATGAAAGTGGTGGTATCTCAAGGGTGACATCCATAAACGAACATCACTCACTTATGCTGCACCTCTCTTGTCTCTTTACAGAGGCAGACTAGAGTCAAGCTCAACAGGGTCTTCTTTACCTGCTAATTTCGCCAAGCCTGATCCCTTGGCTGTGGTTTTGCTAGACAGCAGATAGGGACATGAATAACTGACTGTGCCTCCGGCTTGCTTACCAGTTTTGGTCCAATGGTCTCACCTGCTCCACTAGGAATCTAATTTTTGGCATGCACCACTCCCAAAGGAGCATATTGCAGTTGGTTCATGTTAGTACAATTGTTAAGTTCATAGAGGTTGTACAGTAAAGAGAGAGGGAGTAGTAGGTCATTGTTAGTGGTAAACCATGATCACGATGGTGGGGATTAAAGAGGGCTTTTTGCCTCGAGGCGCAGGGGTGATCTTTTTAAAGCCACATGCCTGCCACCCTGGATGCATAGCCACACCTGACAGCACTGGGAAGTGTGCACGAAACAGGTTATACAAGAAGCTGTCCCACTGGGCAGTCCACTCGCACTCTGATGCACCCCACTGGCCAGTGCCGCCATTCAGTTCACTAAATTTAGCAGATAAGGACATGAATGATGATGGATAATAAGGTTCTTCTTGCCTTGCAGGCCAGGGGGTGCTCTATTTCAAGAAAACCTTTTCCTAGGTCACTCAAAAAGTTCTCCCATGGGGCCATTCACTTGCACTCTGATGCACCCACCCTACTAGCCAGTACCACCCTTTAGTTTACTGGAATTGATATGACTTAGGATGAGCAGGATGGTATGATGAAGGTGATGAAGAAGAGATGGTAGGGGCTCAATTGGTAGGGTTAAAATATTATAAGGAGAAACTTGTCAGCTTAGCCACAACGTAATAGGGGCCGAGGTCCGAGCAGTCCGATTAAACTCTGATTGATTGGGAGTGAAGATTGGGGGTTACCCAACACCCCCGTTTCTGTACTTACTATGGTGCTGTGGGGCAGCACTTGGCTGGAGAGAGCAGATGGTATTGTTGCTTGGTGAAATTGATGCAGGTTATCATCATCAGGGCAGGTATCCGACGTGGTACATCAAGGTCAGGAGAAGGCAGGTCTAGTTTGGGAGAAATCCACATAAAGCAATGGGCTAGAGCAAACGATAGCTTTATTTCAATCAGTGTCAGTGTCATCGTCATCATCGTTTGATGGGTAGGCTAACACCACTGCATTGACAAAGTTCCTAAACAGCAGTGCATGGTCCCTGCACAGAGCTGAAATATCACAGGGCCACTGCACACCCTCGGTTGCCAAGGTGTCATCAAGTCGGTATTGCACGTGTGCTTAGACAGGTAAAGTACAATCCAGAAGGATGTGTGTGGGGGAGTCATACCCTCCACCAGAGGGGCAGAATCCATCCTCCTCCCGCAGGTGGAAATGCTGCAGGTATGCCTGGAACGGCCCGTGCCCAGAGATCAGTTGCACAGTTTTCCCGGTTAGTAATGGCCAGTGGTTCCTGACTAATGGAACCTCACGACCCTTGGGTTCAGTGGTTTGTGTCCTGCTACTTGGTGAGTGCGACTTCACGGAGCCTGTGACACACACTGGAGAGGGTGCTGGTGGTTGGTAATGTGGGAAAGAGGGTAGCCTCTTTTGCCAGGGCATCGGCGCATTCATTACCAAAATATCCTTAGTGGGCTTTCACCCAGAAGAGCGAGATGATCCGTCCTGAAGCACGGAGTTGTAGAAGGCGGCGGAAAGTTCATTGGGCAAAGGGAATGCTGTCGACCACTGGCCACCACAGCTTGCAGGGCAGAGCTAGAGTCCGAGCAGATGTTTGCTTATTCCCCTATGCGGAGATAATGTCCCAGCATCAGAAGAGTCCTTCAGATTGCTAGAAGCTCGGCCTGGAACACAGAGCACCATTCAGGAAATCGTGCCTGCCAGTAACCCAGTTCATTGCGGTGATGTAGTAAAACAGCTGCAGTGCCAACTGCCCCATCCAGCTTTGAGCTATCAGTGAAAAACTGAAGTAGGTTCGCTCAAGCATCGGGGGCCCACGTCGCATAGTGGATGGGGTGAACTGAAGTAGATACAGGGGCTAGAAGGGCCAGGGTTGCCAGTTGTTGGACCACTTTGTGGTGAATCTGCCAACGAAATGCAGCTCCCAGGTGAAGGGGGCACAGCCTGCTAGGAAGGAAAGGGCTGAGTTCGCAGTTTTCCTGTAAACTCGGGTGATGTCCAGCAGAAATGGATGCTGAGTAGCAGCCAGGCCTTTGATAAAGCTATGTTCGCACTAGCCCCTAAGTTTTCACTTAACTAAGAGACTCACTTAACTAAGAGAAAAATCAATTTAGGG
>JAQGAE010000882.1:0-28504 GCA_034696685.1 Julus scandinavius | reverse complement strand
GGCAGCACGAGAATTCAAATTAACGGACATTTTTCAAACTTGTTTATTAATTTAAAAAAAAATCTACCAGCTCAAAGGGAAAAACGAAAAAGCGATACCATTGCTGATTCATCAAGCTATTTTAGACAATTTTTATTTTTATTTAATGTCTTTTGGTTTGGCTGGAATTGTTTTAAAATTTCACCCATTGAAGGTGATAGGGTTGTGATTCACCTTAAGTGAAAAATGATGGTACTGAAACGCGGTGTTACAGTAGAGTTCCTTTGGAAAAAATATTTGTCGAGATGCCAGTTAAGATATGATAAAATCGCCCTAAAGTTCACTGTACTAATTGCTTCAACCGATTAACATAAAATTTCGTAGAGCATATGCTTCAGAGCATTTCAAAGAGG
The DNA here is from genome assembly GCA_034696685.1 of Julus scandinavius. Classification (NCBI taxonomy): domain Eukaryota; kingdom Metazoa; phylum Arthropoda; class Diplopoda; order Julida; family Julidae; genus Julus; species Julus scandinavius. The sequence continues at coordinate 28,112 of JAQGAE010000882.1, read as the reverse complement.
AGTGCAATGGGGTAAATCACGCCTGAAGTGCAACTCTGTACCGTTTGTCAACTGGCTGCGATGCGATTGTTTTTCGTAGAAGAATGCAAATCCTATGGGAAATAATTTGAGACCTCGTGTGTGCGTGTGTTCACTTAGGTTGAAAATTTGCACAGTTTCTGCTAGGCTTCAATTAACCTTTATTTGCTCGACACTTCAGTAATCGAGTTTGTGCTTCGCATTTCATCTCTTGGAAATGCGATTGACGCCAATAACTTAATATAGGTACGCGATTATTTATATAATAATTCTGCATGAATGTTTGCCCAGGAATAATACATTTGTCTATCGATTTTTTTCTCTCCTTGTCTCTGTGTGCGTGTATTTTCTCTCTCTTGCATTTGCCCTTGTTCTGTTGTTGCTTAGCGTTGCTTGAAGCTAGGAAAATATGAAAGACATCCGAGCATTATTTAATTTGGTTTGCTCAAAAAATGGGAAAGACAGTTGCTGACACTGCAGTTTGCTTTTCTCTTTGCGTTCCATGTGGAAAAAATATATGCCTTGAGACAAGCAAACGTGGCAGAATTTTCTTACACATGCTGTTTTATAAAACAAAACTGCATGTGGTGCCTATCAGAATGTGTGTTGTTCGTATCGTGGATTGTATTTTGCCCAAGAACTGTACTGCTACTTTTGCAATAGCACTGCAGCGGACGTTCGTGTAATTTTGGCTACAAAACAAAAACAAAACATGAAAGTCCGATTTCCATTGGTAAGACATTTTAACATAAACTGTCTTGCAATATAATTGTGTTACCTTACACTTTGGGTCAGTTTTTGATACTTTTTTGGATTTCTGAAAACGTGTTCAATAATTATGACCTAAAACTAACCAGGAGAAATAGAATCAATCCTCCTCTTTCAGAATATGGCTTTATTTTTACTGTCGGATTAACAAGTACTGGGATATTCCCATCAATTTGCCAGTACAATCTCAGTACATTTGCATTCAATTACTTTTGGACATTTTGTATTCAATTACTGTTGTACATTTTGTATTCAATTACTCTTTGTACTCAATACTATTTTACTCTTTACTCAAATTTATTCAATGTACTCGATTACTGCCAAAGACTGGAATAAAATTATCAAAATTGGAGAAACAAGTTTTGCTCTGCCTCAAATTTCCTGCCCATGTCTGATTTTTGTCTAACTTAGCCTAGTTTTACGTATAAATGTTTGATATTCATATGGATAGTAGCGAAGTCATTTAGAACCCACTATACTGACCAGTTGTATTGACAGCGATATTAGTTTTTCCACCCGAGATGGTAATTTGACAACATTATCGAAAACACAAAACAGGTGTCACAATAAAAATGACCATAATTTAGAATATGATGATTTTATATTTTTGAGAAGTCACCATAAAATGACAGAATAGTGTTTCTCTCCAGTTGGCTGAAAAAGCCTCACTGAAACCCACTTAAGACATTCCAACTGGGGAATACGATAACTGGCCACCACACCTATCCTATAGTATTGCACATTTTACAGTATTTGTCATGGTACAGTTTCATTGCCATGTATTTGAGGTCAGCGTAAATTGTATTTAGGTCTTAGTATGTTTATTCAGGTTTGTGTGTTGGTCAGTTGCCCTAAGCTGCGTATGCATTTTGGTAAAGTTTGATGTGTTTATAATACCATAAAGGATATTCTTACCTCAACTTTTTCATAGTAATCGCATCATATAAACGCAATGAATGCTCCTTGATGTAGGTATGGGTCCTATTCACGCAGTACCGTATAGGAAAGACGTATTTTTTTCTCAGTTGATGTGGATGTATTGCTGGTAGGCGGTTATGGCTTGACCATAATGGCGAGGATTATCGACCTAAGCCTTCCGCCCCACAAGGGATTTTAGGAATCAATTTTCTTCTTCGAATGACCATCGGATCTGTGTATATATACGTGCAAGTTTTGAACATTCTTCTTTGGTATGCGTCGTGATACATTAAACTATGACATTAAGACTATGACCACAGCATGACAATTGGCAGGTCTGCTGCATATTATAGTAGCCATCACCTTTATGTACTTTGAGATATGAGATAGCAACTAGGTTCAGAAATAGTTTGAACAAAATATGTACACATGATGAATATATTGTGCTAAAGTCTTGCACATGCATTTTTAATGTTTTGACCACTTAACGGCCATTCAAAAAGAATTTCCTCAAGAGGAGGGGTGGGGATCTGCTGGCATGTGGACAAGGGAGAGGGAGGGGGAAGCCATTATGGACGCCCACTAACGATGGTATTTTTCAGTTTTGGGATTTCTATTTAATTATGTTTTAAAGGTCAGTGAAAAGGAAAAATTGACACCAGAAGAATTATGGCCCCAGACCTAAACGTATTTGAATTTTTAAAACCTCGGTAAAGTCGGGAATTTTGCATAATTATGAGTTAAACACCAATTTTATAGTGCCTTCGAGGTTAGGAAATTTCAGTTTAGCAGAAAATCTGGAAAAATGTCGCGGAATTGGTATAGCGAGGCGGGTGCTTTGGAATTTATAGCATGGGCCTTGGTATGTTTCAACACATTTTCTGGACACCCTATTAGTGGGAGGGGGTCTGGTCTAATATGGACACCAATTGAATGGGGGGGGGGTCAATTTTGAAGGCATTTCGGGGGCGTCTTTTTTAAATTGCCGTAGGCCTCACTATGAGTATAAAGATTCATAGGGTGAGAGAGCTTATATCGCTTCCAAACGTATTTTCGCGTCATTAAAATTAAAATATTTCAAGGGTCTCATGGGTTTTATATATTTAAATTACCGAAAAGACGTTAGTTGTATAATTATCGTTCATTATCCAAGCACAAACTGTATATTCTAATTAGCATCCATAATTTGTATTTGAATATTAAATTCAGAATTTCAAATAAGATAATAAAACTTTCCCTTGTTGCATATTTTCATATTTTCTTAGAAAACTTTACTTCCACAGTAGTATTATATACAATTGCAATGATTTATGGATTTTTTACTTATTAAAGGGCATTAATACCAAAAAGCATGGACAATTAAAATAAATTTAACAATATAATTCAACACTTTCCATTCCTATTTTCTCTCTATTTACATGTCAGTGTTTTGTTCGCAACGAAAGTGTTTCTCAGATTTGAAGTGCCTGATCAAACATGTTTTTTCTATTGTCTCTCCGTCTGTGCCTGGGTCATGGTAAACGGCTAGTCTTAATGGTCAAGCATCTCCTTTTGCCATTAGGGGCTTTGATATCTAGGCTTAATGGAGCAAATTCTGGGGTGATTTCAAGCATCGTGTTATGTCAAGTAGAAGCACTTGCGTCGGTTGCTCTTTTAGACAAACTTGTCTAAAAAGTGTTTTCCAGCATCTTGAGAATGCATACAAAGATCTGGTCTGGGAAATGTTCCATGTGTTATTTTTATCTCCTACTTTCTATCGGTTTCTTTGCAAAGCTAAGGAAATCAACAAATCAGGACAGAACATATGCAGCGCAAGAATCTTTCCTGGGAATGCTTATGTCTCTTCTGTCCTTAAGCTAACTTAGAAAAAAAAAAGGCAAGGGAAATTCTCTGGTGACGGAAGATGTAAACTAGCTTATTTTCTGTAACATAGGGCAAACGCTGTTCTTATGGATAAATCAATAACATGAAAAAGATGTATTCCAATTGCAGATGAATAGCTCATTTAAGATGACAACCGTTAAGCCTTCAAGCCCAGACTTTTGAAAAGATTTCTACAGTGGGGTTCTTTTAATCGATGCCCCAGTGCCAGGTCATGCGTCAATTAATCTTTTGTGGCTTTTCTCAAGTTTCTTTGTTGGGATAATGGTAATTGCAAATATTTAATTAGGACCATGAATAAAATTTGCTTGCAGATTTGCTAATGAATGAGATTTATTGCAAATTTAGTTCAGCTTCAATAAATTTCATATATATATATATATATATATATATATATATATAAAGTTCTTGCATAAAGACACTCATCATGTTTAAAATGTTTGTTTTGAACGGTTTTCAGAAAAGCCATTTTTTTAATATGCATTTTCTGACATCTTGAATGTGTTCCTGGTGGATCATACTCGTATATGGTCTACATATATTGTCTATATCCATATCTACATCATTTATTCTTTGAATGACCATATGTAGCCATGTATCTCCATGCAAAGCTTTTCAATGACTTCTCCATATGTTAAACTTTTCGACATTTCTACAATGACTTCTCAATGCTAACCTGTACATTGACTTTTCCACGTTAAGCTTTTCAATGACTACTAATATAACTTTTCCATGCTCAGTTTTTCAATGATTACTGCATTCTAAGCTTATCAATAACTTCTCCATGCTAAGTTTTTTAATGACTTCTCCATGGTAAGCTTTTCAATATTTCTACATGCTAAGTTTTACAATGACTTTTCCATGCTAACCTTTACAATGACTTCTCCATGCTGAGCTTTTTAATGATTTCTCCATGCTAAGCTTTTCAATAACTTCTCCATGCTAAGCTTTTCAATATTTCTCCATGCTAAGCTTTTCAATAACCTCTCCATGCTAAGCTTTTCAATGACTTCTCCATGCTGAGCTTTTCATTGATTTCTCCATGCTAAGCTTTTCAATAACCTCTCCATGCTAAGCTTTTCAATATTTCTCTATGCTGAGCTTTTCAATGACTTCTTCATGCTAAGCTTTTCAATAACTTCTCCATGCTAAGCTTTTCAATGACTTCTCCATGCTAAGCTTTTCAATGACTTCTCCATGCTAAGATTTCATTTATATATCCATACCAAGCTTTCAATTACTTATCCTTGCCAAGCTTTTCAATATTAAGCCATATATAGGCATATTCTTAGATTTTGAGTTTCCATGTATGGGCAACATAAGCCAGAAATGACAGTGGACAAGCTAATATAAGGTCGGTGGGAATTGTTTACAGTGGGAGAAATTCCCTAAGTGTCGGTTCTTTCGTATGGGAGTTTAAACCGAGTTCCGGTGTTGATTGTTGCACGTTAAAGACCCCTCGAGAGGTGGTGGAAGTCCCTCCTCGTAAGCAAAATTCCAAGGTAGGGGATGAAGGCTCATCCCCTGGCTTCAGTGTTGCAGAAATAGACCAACGTAAAAAATCAACAAACAAACAAACAAACAAATCCTTACATCTCACGGAAATATCCCGTTAATTCTGCTGCAGTCATTTCCCCCTAACTTTTGTGGAATTTATAACTGTGTAGCCGTTGGCTAGATTGCTGGCGTCCATTGAAATGCACTTACAGATGTAGTCTGGCGTTATTTCATTTGGGATTAGTGTGTGAGAATTAAGAGTGCACAGAATGTTGTATCGTTGAATGCATCCTTCGGATATGATAAGAGGACATAACTCGGGGGTGGAAACATTACGGCGTTTAGCCGAGACAATACCAGCTGCGGCTTTTTGCAAAAACCCCGTCGTCAATTTGTTTTGGCGTAAGTTTGTAGTGAGGAAATGCTATTGGTAAGCGCCATATTGAATGGCGTACGTACTACTGTTGCATCCCATCGTCTAACCTTTGGCGATGAGTTTTTCCCCTCGTTCGTCGCAGCTATGCGAAAAAGCGCTATTTATTACTCTCGGTAAATGCACTCGTATAGGTTATACCAGTATTCTCATAGTTTTATGAAGTGTCATCGCTGTTTATCAAAATATCGTAAACATATTAGGGATGGGAAGCTGAGGAGAGGAGGCATGGATGGAATGCGAGGAGGAGCCTTGGGAAATGAAAGTAATGCTACAATGTATACGTACAGGCAACGGTTTGCTTTAGTTTGCAAAATTAAAATTATTGATTTCTATTAGTTTCAGAATGCTAATGCCCTGATATCGATTTCGATGTATATAATATTGAAGTATTCATACGCTACTGTATAGGCCAAATTGGAAAGCTATTTTACAACGGCCTGTAAACTAAGATTAGATTTTGTATTGAGTAATGTAAAGGGGCCATTCAGAAAGGACGTCCTCGAGACGTGGAACTGAAGTGGGTGGGGGTCTGCTGGCATGTGGACTCTATGTGGACAGGGGGAGGGGGAAGATCATTATGAACGTCCACTAATGATGCAATTTTTCAGTTTTTGGATTTTCAGTTTAATTGAGTTTTAAGGGCTCGTGAAAGGGTAAATGGACACCAAAATAAATGTATACCTTAAACAGAGATTCCCAAAACCTAAAAATGTCATCATTAGTGGACGTCTATAATGGCTTTCCCTACTCCTCCTCCTCCTCCTCCTCTTTCCCCCCCCCCCCTTCCGTACTCCCCTCTTGATGACGTCCTTTTTGAATGGTTCCTTTACAGTATTCAATACAAGATATATTCTTAGTTCACAGTCTAATTGAGTTTTAAGAGTCAGTGAAAGGGGAAATGGACACCAGAGGTAATGTGTCCCCAGTCCCAAATGTACTTTAATTTTTAAAGCTTCGGGAAAGTCGAGAATCATGCCTAACACAAATTAAACACAAATTGTATGCTGGAATTTCCCTTCAAGGTTAGTAAATTTCTGTTAATTTATAGGATATGGGCCCTTTGTATGCTCCAATAAATTTTCCTGACACTCTACTGTTTTTTAAAAAATGATGATGGACGTCTATGAGGGGAAGGGGGTGGCTAAGTTGACACCATGTGGACTGGGGGTGAGGGGGGAGGTCCAATTTTAAAGTAATTTCAGGGACGTCTTTTTTGAATGACCCCAAAAGATTTAATTTACTTTTATTATTTTTTATACTATTTAAGTGTATTTCTAATGAAAAATTCCACCTTTTCCTTCTTTGTGTATTTTTGTACTGGAGAGGCATCGAATGCGTGGTCAGAGTTTGCTATTTGATGCCAACTTTTTTACATTTGAGAGTAAACTGGCGAGCAATCACGCATATCACGAATATAGTGTGTGATTGCCTGCCTTCAGGGGGGGTCACATCGTTCAAATGCGGTGTAGTGTAGTGGAAACCTTTTTTTCTTTGCAAATAATGTAGATGTTAGAGTTGTTCGTGCCATTGAATTACTTACCCTTGGTCATAATGGACTGACGTTACCGGTCCCAATTTCAATTCGGTTGATTCATGCGTGTCATAACCTTGTTTAAAAAAAACACGTTTCGTAGCCCACCGTTACTGGCAAGTTAACCCGCGAGTCACAATGAACGATCAGTGCATTTGCTATTTTTCAACTTAGAGGCTGAGGCGATATACTTTGCTCGTGTGGAATATAAATTGAGATATCCGACCATTAATATGCGACGCAGCCTGCGAATGTATCCTTTGGGCTTCGAACCTACGTATTTCGGCCGCAGAAGGCGTTGTGAACCAAAGATTCACATCGTCAATCTCGTTCTCACAATGTTGCTTGAATCTTGTCATTGAATCCTATATTAAAAAGCATTTCCTTTTTTAAATTATGTATAAGGATGTTTTATCTCCGAGCTATGTATGTTTCATTCAAATTTATTTAAAATTTTTAAAAACATGCAAATATTGAATTTGATTATTCTTTATAATACTTACTTTTTAAAAATTGTCTTTAGAGGCCATTCAAAAAGGATGTCCTCATGAGATGGGTGGAGGAGGGGGGAGTGGGAAGGGGGAGGCATTATGGACGTCTAGTGGACGTCCATTATGCTTCCTCCCCCCCCATTGAGTTTTAAAGGTTAGTGAAAGGGGAAATGGACACCAGAAGAAATGTGTACCCAGTCCCAATTGTACTTGAATTTTCAAAACCTCGCGAAACTCGGAAATTATGCCTTTCTTGGTGACACAAATTTAATTCTGGAATTTTACTTCGAGGTCAGGAAATTTCAATTAATCGGAAAAATCTGGAAAAATGTCCTGGAATTGTTTGGAAATTTATAGTATGGGCCCTTCGTATGCTCCAACAAATTTTCTGGACACCCTACTTAAAAAAAAATTAGAACGTCTATGAGAGGGAAGGGGGGTCTGGGCTAAATGGACACCATGTAGACAGGAGGTAGGGGAGGAGAGGGGAATTTTTGAAGGAATTTCAGGTACGTCCTTTTTGAATGACCCCTTAAGAAGATAATTTCACATCTCCTTAAAAACCAAAAAAATTGCCTTGTTTAATCTATATCTGTTTTAAGACGTAGGATAAATTTAAAATGCTCATTCATTTATCTATCTCCTGACTATCATCTATTTTACTATGGAAACTTAAATCGATTTTTTTAGTGAGCAGTAAAGGAATTTACAGTACTTGCAATTGTTGAGAATTTGCATAGCCATTCCCTACATAATAAATGGAAACATGAAAAAAAATTCTATATCGATATTACGTAAAATAATAACTTTGCGTATGTTTATTTATTTGGTAAAACAGGTCTAACTTTAAAATTGCAACCCGGTGCATTTACGTTGAGATCAAGAGAATTTGTGTCACGTTTCTCCAGCTAAGATTAGTCGGTAAAATCGTTATGTATCCTACTCAGGTCTCTACTATTTCAGACGCTTTTTTCTTCGTGAAAATAACTCGTGGTTCCTGCATCCCAATTTTAATTTCCAGACGAAAGAAAAATGCAATTGTTCAACTTGCTCTATATTCATTAGGGTTAATCAGGCTTCTGGTCCCATGCTGTGGTCATTATACCACGATACTTGAGTAGAGTCACGTCTATTGATTTCTCATTTAGGAGTTAACATGAGCCCCTTTTCAATCAGCCGCCTAAATACACAGTCGGCAGCATTTTTTCCGAATTTATCTAAATTATTTACAGTGATAAATGCACGCGTTGTACCATTAACTTCAACATTAAAGCGCAACTAAATGAGCTAGAGCTGCAAATAAATGGAAACTAACGCGAGCGTTCAACATGGCAACTTGCAAATGGCTGCAACGCTAATTAAGGCCCATCGGCTTAGCGTCTGTTTACTATCAATTAAATCCAATTACGCACGTTCAACTAAGAAAAGAGATCTATAAAAAAGCGAGAAGAGAAATTGTTTAAATTGCAATAATGCGAAGCATGCTTAAGGAATTTGGCACCTGAGCAGAGGTGGGCTCAATTTCTTACAAATCCACGATAACAAAAGGATTAATTGAAAACATCTACCTGGCACAATGCCATATTTATGGGGGGAATCTTGGAGGATTCTAATCTAGTATGAATAGAAATACTCAATTAAGTACATTGAATACATTTGAGTAACGAAAATGAGTAACTTAGCACGAGGGTCATCCTAAAGGCTAATGTATACTTATTTTTAATATTATTGGATGCATTGTTCTTTTTTTCCCTTTATGTATGTTAACATTTTGTTCAAGTGATCACGTTTTAATTTTGATTGGTTCTGCTTGTAATAAAATCTACTGTGTATAAATAAATTGAGTTCCCTAGACGCTACTTTTGCATTCCGCTATACTCATATCCATGAGTACAATTTGCCCAAGTCTGATTACGATACTACTCATACTCATTTAGTTTGATTACTTATTAGTTGTACTCTACTCAATGTGGTGTAAGATTCCAATATACTCGTAATCAGTACTCCAGCTCATGAGTACAATTTGCCAAGCCTGATTACGATACTACTCATATTCAGTTCTTATGATTACTGACTACTTGAACTCTACTCACTGTAGAGTATGGTTCCAATATACTCGTAATCATTACTCCAGCTCATGAGTATAATTTGCCCAAGTCTGATTACGATACTACTCATACTCATTTCGTATGATTACTGATTTCTTGTACTCGACTCACTATGGAGTATGATTCCAATATATTCCTAATCAGTACTCCAGCTCATGAGTAATTGCCCAAGTCTGATAACTTATTTCATACGATTACTGATTACAGTACTATAGGCTACTTATACTATGTAGTATCATGATTATACTGCAATTGTAATCAGTACTTCTACTCATGAGTACAATTTGCCCAAGTCTGGTATATAGTCGTTGATGCTGCTCGAAAAATATCTCGTGACATTACGATGAAATAATCTATAAATATTTTAATGAAAAATCTTTTCCACATGGGTTATTTTTTCACGATCGTTGTCAAGTAATCTGGTTGATTTTTGATCAAAACCTCCCCACCGACTTTCAGAAATTGAAATGGAATGCATCCCCCGTCTTCATAGTATATATTCTGTGATTTTCTTCATGTTATTCTACCATACGCAATATCATGACACATGAAATTCATATTTGGGCAGTTATTCTAATTTTATGCTTTTCTCGCATGCCTGGTCCACACGAGATATTGGTATGTCCGTGTATGGTATGCTCACCATTCCCAACAGAATTTTTTTTTCTGTTCTGTTCAGTGACGATTCCAACTTCAATGGCAAGTTGTAGTGCCTAGGGCCGACATGTATCTATATGGAAGTTGCTTTCTGAATAATAACTCGGTCCTGTTTTCCCGATGTATTCTAGCGACAGCATTGCCCCATGACCCTAGCAATTCCCTATTGAGTTAGGAAAAATAATATATGGGTATGATTATTGCAAATCTTTGTGAATTTGGAGGAGCAAAGGTTCGATGCTCTTCACCGGTTGCCCCAACGTTTTATTGATCGCCTCCGATGTTGTCGGAGTCTGGAAATCGGGAAAGACAGGAAAACACGTCCCTTTTTTGGACGTTTTCTCAAATAAAGAAGCAAAAAAAAAGTTGAATTTGAATAATGTATTTTATAGTATTTACCGGTATATTGGTTTTTTCTCGTATATGCCTCTTTCTTTGCGACCTTTCCAGATGCTGTCTGAATTTAATAAAAATGCGCGAATATGATAGAGCCAGTAATAAAATAAGTTCATTCAATCACAAAGGAAAATCGGAAAAATATCTGACTTTTTTAATTTTGTGTTTTGCTTGTCAAAAGAATGATATGCAACAGATGAAATTCTAGGTTTGTAAACATGTTCTGCTTGAAGAGGTTTAGAGATGGGACTTGACTCTAAAAATGTAAACTAATTTATATGATACATTCATGACAGATTTGAAATTCCTTGCATTTTTCACATTGTATACATGACAGTCTGAAAAGCTTTGATCAATTTAATATAATAATATATCTACTAAATCGGCACGTTGCATTTTAACTGATCATTAAAGGGTAAGCTTACATCAGCGTAGATTCTTAATTAGTTTTTAATTGTGTTGAAAGTTTGCTGCAGCATGTCACTGCCACTTTATGTTATGGATACACAGTATTAAATTACATTCTTGTACTTAGAATTTTTTTTTAAACTAGAAAGGAAAATGATACTTGTAGTCTTGTATCTACACACATTTCTGAGTTGAGGACATTAACCAAGGCAGGGAGAAATTTTTTACAGTTAAAGTGCGATTTTTCTGCTCTAGAAATGCAATTTTGTTTGCATTAAAAGTGCGATTTTTAAGGTAAAAACGCAGTTTTTTTTATTAAAAGTGTAATAATTTTTCTTAGGTAAAACTACTTTTTTTTTCGGTAAAAGTTCGATTTTTCTGCTTTAGAAATGCAATTATTCAGCATTAAAAGGCCGATTTTTCTAAGGTAGAAGTAGGATTTTTAATTTCAAAATGCACTTTTCTGTGTTAAAAGTGCAATTATTTTAGGTAATAGTCCACCCCAAGATTCTGGACTCTTATCCCCCATAAAATGTGGTGACATATGCGGCCTTGATTGTATTTATCTTTTGTATGTTCGTGTCATGCCATAAATTATGATCGTATTAGTTTGATAGTGTTTTCGTAAGAATTCTCGTCATGTAAATAAAAATAATAACCACTACAGTTCCCTTCACTGAACCTGGTGTGCATTGAAACTTATGTTTCTCGCAGAAATCCTTATTATTTTATTATAAAACAAATGTTGATCAGTGAAGTGTAAATACACTTGAGAGGCGCCCAATTAGCCAATTTTCCTTTTTTCAAAGGCTTGACAACGTTCCTCTCTATTAAGCCCAACGAGCAACTGCATGTAAGTTATTGATGTCTCACTCTAGATTAATTAAAGTTCTGTAATATTCTTCTATTTTCAGGACAAGTGTTTTCGCAAGACTTGCTAATAGACACGGATGTCTTAAGTACAAAGGAACAGCCGCCTCATTTCGATGACAGCTACTTGGGTAAATGATTAGCACTTGAGTTTTGAACTTAATGTTGACCATGCCTACAGCTAATCTGTTGTTGTTGTTGTTTAGAAAATTAATCCCCTGTTTCTTCTTCTCCTTAAAGGGTATTCCATGGGCTCTGGAGAGTTTTCTGGCGACTCGCAAACAGACGTTGCTGTGGGAGTTCCCAGAGGCAATAATCTTACAGGCAAAGTAAGTGCACTTGCATTATGCATTACATGTTTACATGTGCTTTATATGTAACTAAAGAAGTGTGATCACGCACTTAAAACAAAATGAGACAACACTAAATTGGGCAACATGCATTATTTAAGGGTGGTAATACAAAATTGTGGAAACATATGATGTTGAACCACCCTGGGTGGAAAAATTATTTAGGGTCATATATATGTATGCCATATTATGTCCTATATATATATTCAAATATAATAAAATATACCTTAATTTGGCACATACTGTGTATGTTGAATTACAGAGGTTAGACAGACGTGTATAGACATGCAAGTGGATTTATAGCAGTATATGGACATATCAGAGGATGTAAGGCTATACATTCGTAAATATTGACCTAAATACCCATAAATGAGTATATGTTTCCGTATATGTCCAGTTTCAGAAATGTAATATTAATTTAAGTTATTTGAGAGTTATTTGTCTGGGTATTAACGTGGCATGTCTCCACATTCAGCAAAGGCCCTAACACATAGTTGCAGAGTGTTGAGGAATTTTGGATGTTCATGTTAGGTCTGATTTTAAACCCCTAAGCACCTGAACTATTTAAGATCCTACTATGTTATTACTGTGTTGGAAACACAGGGTGGAGTGTGGAATATGGAATGATAGAATCTGGAAACATTCTAAACCATTCAATTTGTAGGTCAATATTCTGCAAATATTGAGCGTTGTTTGTTACTAGTTTTATTTGAATATGGTAAACAGAATTATTTTATAAACCTCTATCGTGTTTGATTTCTATTGCTCACGATTGATGAAACGATATTTTTTTTTTCGAAAACAGGTGGTGCTGTTTAATTCTTCATTAACCCCCATTTATGAATTATTGGGGGAGCAGATCGGATCCTATTTTGGATATTGCCTTAGCGTGGTAGACGTAGATGGAGATCGTTTGGACGATATTGTTATTTCCGCCCCGATGCACTCGGATTTCAATTCTAAGATTGGAAATTATGAAACTGGAAGAGTTTATGTAATTTATCAGGGAAAATCGGTGAGATTTTTTTTTATTCATAATTTTTATTATAAAATTGTTGAAACTCTTTTTGCAAGTTCTTCTATCACATTGATAAAATAATTTCAGGTTTCTAAGAAATTTACACAACGTCATATCTTAAATGGGGACCATTCCAAGGCGCGTTTTGGCCTTGCCTTAACATCCCTCGGTGATATTAATAGGGATAATTTTGGAGGTAATGCATCTGTTAAGTCATTTCGCAATTCCATCTGGATTACTTATGACATTTAATTTGAACCATGATCATTTCTAGATTTTGCTGTTGGTGCTCCCTATTGGGGCGAAAATTCTAGAGGTGCTGTATATATTTATCATGGCTCCAAAAAAGGAGTTATCAGAAAACCGTCCCAGGTAAGATGGTGATTTTTTTAGTGTCTACATATATTTGTATAGAATTACAGTAATGAGATTATTTTTTCAATGTCCATCCTTGAATTTTTCAGGTTTTGTACGCGTCAGACATTCACGACGGTTTAAGGACGTTTGGGTTTTCATTATCAGGAGGTATGGATGTCGATGCCAATGAATATCCTGGTAAGAATTCCTGTGTAGATTAATTAACTAGTACATAAAGTCTAACAACACATTTTTTTTGAAAAAAAAAAGAAGAAAAAAAGGTGTTGATTAAATGATTTTTCGATCCTAAACTGAAACTTTTTTTTTTTTGGAAATATATTTATTTCTAGTATAATACACGTCTAATGTAATATAGATTTATAATATAACAAATTGGATAGAGAAATGATAACTTAGTACCTAAAGTCTACGCACTATATTTTGTTTTCCGTTGATATAAAAGTAATTTTTTCTAGAAACATTAAAGTCTGAGCAGCCACGTTTAACGTATATGCAATTCATTGGTGCATACCAAAGGGAATTTGATATTTATCTTCTCTGTTTAATTTATTAAAATAAATGCACGCTGGCGTTTTTTGAAGCTAAATGAAATGCCACTTGGAAATTGCAATTTATTATACGTGCAACCACCGTGTTTAATGATTTTCTTAATTCTCCTCGGATTTATTTTGCTTTGAATAATGAAAACGAATTGAGTTTATTAAGTAAGTACTTTCCTGATTTGCTCGTTTATTTTTTTATTCATTGTTGTTGCAGATTTGATAGTCGGTGCCTACGATAGTGATAAAGTCGTGTTTTTCAAGTAAGTCAGTTTGTTGCTTAATTTATCGCTCGTGAGACATATCGGCATTCTAAGGGCAATTTGGCCTAGGGAAATTGCATTTATTCCCATTAATGATTGTCATAAATAAAACTGTTGCCGTGTGCCACTTATGCATCAAAAGTATACTAATTTTGATGGTGCTTCAGCGCACTTGTTATAACTTTTTTTTGCGTTTACACTTGTGATGAACGACTGCAATTTTGGTCTATGCAATCTTCGCGAAGATTAGGCAAACTGCTGCTTTTTTACCTTGCATTATATTTAGAGAAATTGTATTAATTTCCTTCAAAGTTACATCAGCTTGGGGATTGGTAATAGATGAATGTGCGAAGTTATTTAAGCTCTTGTAAGAAATTAGCATAACAAATGCTAAGAGCTGCTCGCTCACTCGTAGAGGAAATCTTTCAAGGATTATTATATGGCTCAACTACAGATACTGTTCATTCCGCTTGGATATTGACTTTCATGCACACGATATTTTCAAGCATATTCCCAATTTGGTTTTTTCTTAGTTTAAAATTGAGCAAGTTGCTACATATTGTATTCTAATTGACATGATATTGCGTTGGATGTTACTTTTATCATTATCATATTGCGTATTATTATATTCTTACTGTTTTATTAAATAAGAAATTATAAATTTTTTACCATGCAAGAAATGAATTTGGAATTTATAAATCTATAAAAAAATCGATGAAGGAAATCGTGTAAAGAATATTTTAATGTCAATACCTGCAATTTTGCATATTTCCCGAATTGCTGGTTTGGTCCCCCATGTACATCATGATTTGCACACACTGCACTAATATTGTTTTTGTTTTGTTTTTTAAATGGGAAAATTAATTGTAAAAATAACAAAAGAAAAAAAGAAAAAAAAAAAACTTTAATCTTTATTTTAATAATCAGATAAATTTCATATTTTACAAAATGATAAACTCGAACAATAAATGTGCCGAATAAATGTATTTAGTGATAAAGTTTATTTAAATGGCTACCATGGTACATTTGCATATTAAGCAAAGGCGTTTGAATAAAAAAATAATGAAAATTTATTATATCTCTCCAGCTTACATTTATAATTACAAATTTATAACCCATTCGTTTTGTGAATTTTTTTAAAGAACTATAAATACATATTAGTTTTATCCATATAAAAATCAATCACATTTGTAACTGTGTTTTCTAGTCCTCGCATGATTATTAATACAGAATGTCCTTATAGGAGAGGTATCGCTTATGTTTGTGAAGTCATGTCACTAAATGCTTGCCTGCAATTTGACTTATGTATACAATTTTTTTTTCAAGATCGAGACCAATTGTTTCAGTAATTGCGAATCTCGAAATCGAGCCAGATAAAATAAATTTGGATGAAATGGATTGTAGTCTTTTTGATACCAATCCTGTTTCCTGCGTCATTGTGTCAACGTGCCTTGAGTATACAGGTGATGGAGTGCCTAGCAAATTAGGTTAGTTTCTATTGTTCGTGCCCCAATCTTTGTAGTGTACTTTAGTAGTGATCCTTGTTAATCTTTTCAAGAGCAGCCACACTTTAGTCATTTGTTCTTGTGTCATTTCACTTGAAATATCTCAATTTAAATCGCATATTGTATCTTCTAAAAATATTCCCAGTACAATCAGTAGATTTCTAAATAATCCTCTTTTATGAAATAACAGTGCAATTATCAATAAAGTCCTAGTGCATTTCTTATTTCTCTTTTTCGAAAATTGGGCGGTGTAATTAATTCAAGATATTTTCTTGCGAAATATTGGAAAAATATTTTATTTTAACATTTATACGCTTTATTCACTCAAGCTAGCCAGCTTTGAGCTATGAAATGATAATGATTTCCATTATTTTTATGCATATATTAATCTAGACTTTCAAATCGAAACCATTTTGGATTCCAAAATGGAGGCTGGAGGAGCCAGGTTATTTTTTCTGTCCAATGAACATGAAAACCGACTGATCACGCCAGTGGAATTGGTTAAAGGCACTCCTTACTGCAAAAAGGTTTTTGTGTATATAAAGGTGGGTCTTTTTCATCGATTTGCTATGCATTAATGTGCTTAAACTCAGAAATTAAAGTAATTTCAGATTTTATTTCACTGAAGTGATATTAACATATAAAATGACAAATCTGGTCTAGACAATTAAGTACCTTTTAACAAGTGATTTATTCTCTCGGGATATGGAGTATGAATTATTAATGAAAATTGTGCATGCTATCGCATCCTCGGTTTCATGTGTTTTCTCCAAATTGTTCTCCCCAGAGTACGGTTCGAGATAAACTGACCTCAATAATGGTTGAGATGAATTATACCCTCGTAGACGATAAACCGAAACTGAAACGGGTCAAGCCAATACTCAATCAGTACATTCCGACACTGTTGCAGAAACAAGTTAGTATCGCATGTTTTATAATGCTTGGCGAGACCGGCTATTTTGATCTGAATGGGATTTTTATTCACTTTGATTTATGTTTTTTCAGGTGCAGATTCAGAAGCACTGTGGCAAGGATAATATCTGCATCCCTGATCTGATTGTTACTGCAATGTCGTAAGTTTAGAAATCTTTATATATTCTAGTCTGACTTTAACGAATTTGACGATAAGTACTGTTTGCACATGTTGTGTAAAATAACTCGTGGGTACTTGTACCCAGAAACAAACAAATTTTAAAAACTGTTTGAAACGAAATGGCCATTTTTAATCTTAAATTCGTCAAATAAATGTAATGCATTGACATTGTCTGTATTTCTGGGTGTTGTAAGATTCAAAACGATAAAATTTTAAACGTTTGATGATTGTAATTAGATGGATACACCAAAATCGAGCATTTATAGCAAAAGTTGTCAATACATGATTTGTTGAAGAAATTCTAATTTAAAGTCTTTGAAAGTTAAAAGCACTACAGTATATATTGTTCTCTTCAGGGTCAACGATACATTTTTGATGGGAGATAAGGAGAGTCTCGAATTGCTAATCAGCATTACAAACGCAGGAGAGGATGCTTATGAATCTACTTTCTTCCTCGATATTCCACCGGGCGTTAATTACATCAATGTTGATCAACATCTCAATTCCGTAAGTTGATAATGCGTGATATGTTCAACTTTTCAAATGAAATTGAAAAATATTTATGCATATGTTAAATATAAAATTAAAAAAATATATGCAATCAAATTTGTATCCCATTTTCTCCAGCTAGGGGAGATACTGTGATGTGTGATTGTCTTTAACTTTAATGTCAATCATTAATGCCCTATTCATACGCGTATCTCACAATGAAATCATATAATTACTGATTATAGTTGTGAAATGCTAGAAATGGATTCTAATCATTTGTAATGTTTTTTTTTCGTCATACAGGGTGACATACCAATTTCCTGTTCGGAGCCCAAAAGCAATTATTCCACGTTGAAATGTGACCTTGGTAATCCTTTAGCTGAAAGTACAACGGTAAGGGTGCTGCTTGTGGTAGTTTCTAATTTCGCCATAGTGTGTGTGTGTGTGTGTCTGAAGAATTATGATTATATCGATTTTGCATGAAAGCTGTGTTCTGGTTTTGTAGCTTTAATATCGCATCTATTACTTTCTACTCATTTATTGTTTTGACATAACCAAGTCATAGTCACAGCGTGGCAACATTTGGCAACGCTTTTATTGGATTTCTTCTTGGCTTATTGGTTTGGATTACACGGGGTGTGCTATATTCCAAGAGCATTGCCATCGTTGCTTATTAAATGAAGAAAATTTTATTTGGGAAAGGTTACACGCATAGTTTGATTTTTTTCTGTAATGCAATTAAGATGGAGGGAGTATTTAATATTCTCCTCCTTGCCTGCGAATCAAATTGATAGGCGTCGTTAATGAAAATCTTCGCAGCAGTTTTACCAAAATTAAGCACAACAAAACAGCTATTGTGACTTTATGCCTATGCTTTTTTCGACTAGGGTTATCTTTTAATGGGCAGACCCTATTAGAAGTTAATGCTCACTTCAAGGCATTCCAATAGTTAACAGCTTAGGAAAATTCCATTCTAATTTGTATGGATATATTGTAGTTGGTCTTAGAGTTTAGGCCCTCATTAACCTGCTAATTTATAGCACAATTGCATAAATAAAGTGATAACAATGATTAAATATAAATGAGCGATTAATCATTTAACCACTTAATTTTTTTCATATGAAATATAAGTAGTTACGTGTTTATTATCAGTGCATCGACACAACTTTATTACAAGTTGAGCAATAGCTTCAGACATTACATTTTGCTCAGTTATGAGTTATTCCTTATTATATATTTACGTCATTTTTCCAATACCTTAGCTTTGAAAATCAACAACTTCTTTGATTTATGAACACTTATGTACCTTTTTTTAATTTCAACGAATGGAATTATATTTTATTGGTATTTTTATTACTAAAAATTGCCCAAATGCAAAGCAATTAATGTTTTGCGAATTGCCAACATGGATTAATATAATACCAAAAATACAAATAATGTGGCATATACAATAATACTGAACTTTTTGAAATTTTTCTTAAGATCAATGTGACCATTTTGTTTAAAACAATCTATTAAACTGGAGATACGATTTTTGCGAGAATAACTGTTTAAAAGACCTTTAAAAATTCATTATGATGAACAATTCTTATGTTTTCTATTTTAAAAACACTGCAATAAGGCATTTTACATTATACATGTTCAAAACATGCAATTTCCAAAAACTTTTCACATAATAAAACGTCAAATATTGTGCAAATAAAAATTCAATGTGAAGACATGCCTCCAAGACAAACATGTTCTTTTTATATGGGTAATATTTAAAGTTTTCTTTCAGATTTCATTTAAAGTTCTTCTGGAGCCATCATATCTAAACTCTACAGATGCTTCAATATATTTTGGGATGGAAGTGAACAGGTGAGTGCTATAAAACACGGCCACGTCTGACATGTCTCTCTTTCATTGCCATTGGTCCCTTATGCATGAGATCATGACATTAAATCATGTTAATTTTTCGCAGTACAAACCCGGAAAACGACTCTGATATTCACAACAATATTTTTAATTTAAAAGTTCCTATTAAAGTTAAGGTGGAACTAATTGTTTCTGGGTAAATACTAAGTTATTCTTCAATGTGCTTATAATGAACAGTTCAACAATGACGAATTTTTTACTTAATATTCTAGTGTTTCGGAAACGGATCCAGTTTTCTACAATAAATCTATCACGACGCCAATTAAAACCTCTGAAGCTGATATTGGATCCGAAATCATTCATTTATACGACGTACGGCTTTTTTTCAAAATATGTATCATTGATGAGCTATGGATAGTGGCGTTTGTGTATATTAAATAGTGTTTTTTGTTTGTGTTTTAGGTCAAAAACCGTGGACCTAGTGACATTTTAGAAGGCATTGCAATCATTCTTTGGCCAACTTACACACTCTCCCATCATCATCTTTTATACTTAGTAGAGCAGCCAGAAGTGATAGGCAGTGGGCGATGTGAATTCGTACCTAATATAAATCCTTTAAATTTAACTGTAAGCAGTTTTTAATTGCGTTGAAATTTGCACAAAATGTTTCATAATCATTGTTATTCATTTTTAATTCACGTATGTTTTTTAATATTACATATTTGCAGATTGAGCATAAACCCTATTCTGTGCCCAGTAGTACTGTGATTCCATTAGATGGGGACACTTCGGATAACGAAGACGAAGATAATTCTATTAATAATACTTCCATCCATAGCTATATACCATTTACCAAACGGCGGACTCGACATACCAGTGAAGAACCTTTTAACAAGGAATTGGTAAATTTCTTTATTAAAGTAACTTTAAGATAACATTTCGTTGTGCAAGGCCACATATGTCATCACGTTTTTTTTTGTTTTTTTTTTGGTGGGGGGAGATATTCAGGAATCTTGGGGAGACTTTAACCTAAAAAAAATCACCATTTTCCTGCAAAAAGATGTAGTTTTACCTAAGAAAAATTGCATGTTTACCTTAAAAATCGCATTTGAATGCAAACAAATTGCAATTCTAGAGGAAAAAACAACACTTTTAATGTAAAAGTGCAATTTCCCTTTTATATTTTTCCTATTCATTCAGCATAAAATTTGTAAAATTTCTCAGATTTTTGGGGAGACTGGGGACAGATTCTCCTTCCCCCATTTCCCCCGCCTCATATAACGGCCTTGTCGCTGAAATACATTTTTGTATTGTGTCTATAGAATTTTCTAAGCTTGGCCCTTTTTGTCTGCCTTTACTGTTTTTAAATGCTAATATGTGTAATTGTATTTTGACAGTCTTGTGGCCCCACACTCTGTACCCAAATCCACTGCCAATACTATAATCTAGCCCAGGGCGAACATGTTTTATTTCGGGTTCGTTCCCGCCTTTGGACAGAAACATTAATTGAGGTGTGTAACCATGCGAAAACTTCACTTTAAATGTTGTCTTGTCTTATGTGTCTATTTTACTAATTCTGGTTTTTTTACAGTTTGGCTTTGATAATGTAACCATCTCATCCAAGTTAGTCGCCAAGGTTACCAAACTGCCATATGCCATTGACCCCGGTTACTTACAACATAAAGTTTATGTTGTGAGTAAATACAAATCCTTAATTAATGAATATTCTAATATTAAATTGATTACTAAAATCTTATTATGAACTTTTGTGTAGGTTAATACTCTTGTTAATCCAACTGATGGAGGGACTGCATTAAAGAGAGTACCATGGTGGATTATCGCCGCCGCTGTTTGCACAGGAGTTTTGGTACTTTCACTTTTGGTACTTATTTTATGGAAGGTAAGAAAACTTGTTACATTCGAAAGTATTTTTTCCTGTAAATTACTTTTAAATTACGTTAACTTTAACTCTTAAGTTATCGCCCCATGCATAAGTGTTAATTAGGTTTTTTAATTGTTAGGTGGGTTTCTTTAAGAGGAAACGACCCTTTGATGAATTTGAAAGAGAACCTCTCAATAAGCCTGAAAAGAATGGAATGATGCTTGAACTTGGAGATGAAGCTCTTTGATACTCTTTAATTGCGAAAGCATTGAGTACAAGGTTCTGACAACTTAACAGCACCTCATTTCTATACTGCAGCAGGAAAGCCCTTGGATATTCAGGCAAGTAATTTGGTCCGTTACTTCAAAAACGTCACAGATTAAACTTTGAAACTGGAATGAAGTCGAACAAAGAACAATGGCGGAAAAACTCATGTTGCACTCAGGGATATTGTTCCTGTAAAAATGTTGGATTTGCCGAGATGAGCTGAAGAAATATATTTTTTTTTCTTATAAAACAAATCATGAAGTTGTTTTATGGTTTATGGTTTCATATAATTGGTTATTAATGAGAGATTCATAAATTATCCATACCCTATAATAAAGTTAGACAAGTCTGCTTTTTTCACCAATGTATGCACTTGCTTACCTCCCAGGATATGGAATTAGTCATGACAAAAATTTATTATAAAAATGACTTAATTTAACACACTTTTTTGAAGAAAAAAAACATTTGCTTAAAATATTCCAACTGTCTGTTCTTAATTCGACCTGACAAGAGAAACTCAATTTATTAAAATAAACGTATTTTAGCTTGATCATTTTTTGAAATATACATGTAAAATAATTACAACAAATTAGGCTTCACCTTATAATTGTGTACATTGTCAGAAAGAATCAGACTTATCTCAAACTGTATTTGCACGCAAATACATTTAAATACCACATATTCAGTAGATATAAGCTAGATTTTCAGAATTAACGTTCACTAACGCATAGCCCAAATATCATTCTATAAACAACTAAATAATGTGTTTTACAAAATAAATGTAATTCATTATTTTACTTATTTAAAAAATTCTCATAAAGCATGCGAATGTTTTTCATAAATTAATTTCAAATATAATTATCGGCAGGATTGTTATTTTCAAATCAGTGTGCCTTCTTAGCCTTATCCGTATGTCGCGTTCATTTCAAGACCTCAAGCCTTAAGTTTCCTTAAATCAATTTAGTTAACGAAAAATTGTAGTGATAAAAGTCGTGAATTCTGAAGATGGCTATAGCCATTCATTTAATTGCTACTAAGTTTAAAAATACAATTTTGAGGACAAACTAGAAAAAAGCCCATCATGGCTGTGTGATGAATTGTCGAAATTAGTTTTGGTTTTATTTTCGTTATTGTATCTTATTGGAGAAACTGTTGGCAACGCTGTTATTTAATTGCCATTTAAAAGAACGTGTTTAATAACACCTATATTAATACCAGACTTAATTAATTCCATACTTTTGTTAATGGAACTATATCATTTGGTCTATGCAACGTGCCTTAAAAATCGTGCCTTTGCATTTGTGAAGGAAATCATCGAAAACATTAACCAAACCCTCCCATCCTGAACATGAAAAATTGTTGTATCGGATTGATGTAGTATACCTGTGTACCACATACCTGGATTATCTTTGTATTTACATCTGCGATTACGTATGAAGAGTGGTACATTGTACAATACCACTGTTGTTGTTTTCAGTGGAGTTAACTTTTTGAGAATCAAATGCATGTTGTTCTGCCAATTTGAGGACCTAATTTCTCATGTATAAGCTTAATGGTGTCACCTCACATCAGACGTTTTTTCTAAACAGTTGGTTCGAATGAATAAATTTCAATGTAGCTTAGGAAGTAAAAAAATACATTTTCAGCACACATTTCAATCTGAACCTTGCGTAAAATAAAGCATTTGACTAAAATGCAAGGACGAGATTGTGCTCCATGGGAAACTTTTTTTAGCTGCTTAGCACTGCCAAACTTTGACGCTGAGCATTTTCCTTAAATATATGTTGGTAGATTTTAAATTTGTGTTGTTTTGGCACATATTAACTTTAAGATCAGAATTTGTTCAACTATGATGCGTGAATGAAATTTGGGTTGCCACAACTTCACCTCTTACACGCACAATTTACCATATTGTCATTTTGTAGTTTATAATGACTCCTGACCTTTGGGGCCATTTAAAAAATACGTCCTCAAGAGGGGGGATAAGGGGGAAGTGATTATGGATGTCCGCTAACGATGGTATTATTCATTTTTTGGAATTTCATTTTAAATGATATTTAAGGTTCAGTGAAAGGGGAAATGGACACCCCGAAGTAATATAGCCCCAGGAGGTGGGGAGGTGATGGAAGTCAATTTTTGAAGGGATTTCTTGGACGTCTTTCTTGAATGGCCCTTTACTCATATTTTGTTTTTATACTTAAAACCGATATAAAAGGCGCAATATTTTGTTCTTGGTTATTAATACCCAGCTATTCAAAACTTGTATGTTTTTAATTTTTCTCCTTTTATAGCATATAATACAAATACAATTTCACAAATATGTATCTTTCAACTGTATTGCGACTGATTCAGCTTAAATTTAATAATGCAGCCTTATCTAGTGCCTCTTTGACCAGTGTGAAGAACAAACTGTCGCATAAGTGTTTGTTAAGCGAGTTTTTGTTAAGGTTTGTAAAAAGCCAGTGACGTATTGATAGAATACCATATTTTTAAATGTATTGATACCGAGTCAGTGTGCAATATGATGAATAAGTACATGTATATGGGCTGAAAAACGATACTCGTAAAAGTGCCTTTTATATGCAAGTTATTAACAATGAAAGGCTAGCCCCAGAAATGTGGGCAATTTGTTCATATCACAAGCTCTGAGAACGTTATCAAATTTGCCTTAATATATATGGGTGTCCTGTTAGCATTCGAAAGGTTTTTTATTTTTGAAAACCGCAATGACATGTACATTCCTTGTAAAATAGTGTTTCATTCTATGTGCATGTTTGTTTTGTCTTCGTGGACTTAGTTGCAGCTAAGTGTTTAACCTTTTTTTTTAAAACCAATTTTTGTACTTTTTTATGTTTTTTTATTTGATTATTTTATTCAATTTACTTTTTTTGTAATAACGTACAAGGGAAAGTGAAAATGCAGTCGATACCAGTTATATAAAGGGAACATCTTTAACTGGTTAATAAACTAATCCAGATAAATGCACGATCAGCTACTGAAATATAACCTTTTAGCATAAATTCACCTGGTCCCACACCTTAATTTTAACCATTATGTATATAGTAGGTCTTGTTATATCAGTTCATGAGGAAATTCTTTATAGCCGATATATTTTAATACACCTGCACATGTCATGAAGCATATCTGTTTGTAACTGAAATTATATTTGAACTGGGTTCGACTGCTGTGCTTTTCCTCTTACCTGCATTGTGTGTAAATTGCATTTTATTCAAATGGTCAAACTCACACATTTTCTAAAGTTTCATTTTAAAAAGATTTTTATCTGATGATGTAAGTTTGAAAAAATATGGAAAATGTTGGACTCAAACATATGTTAGTTTATCTATATTAAACCAAAACCTATACATATGTATAAGAAAGGCAATAATTTCGTTTTTAAATGAGTGGGTATTACCATTTAGCCATTTGTTGCTTTAGGAGAGTTTTCATGCCCTTGTATTACAGATGTTAATTTGATTACTTTAATTGATTGAATTACTTATATCATTTTGCATGTAATGTACTTTTCATTTATGCATTGGCCAAATTGGCCGATTTTTTAGTATCTCGCTATAATGTCGATACTCCATATATATTGGCGCGCCATTTGTTTCCAAACAAATACCAATGTGTCCATGTGAATGCTGTCATTTATACTTTAATAATTTATTTGTACCGTAGACTTTATCATACATAGATGATTAAAATTATGATCTACTTTTCTACTGTTTAAATCTCCGACTGGCCTTTCTTCATACTTTTGGCATGAACAAAATTATAGCAAGTTGACGTCCATATATCAACCTTGTCAACTAACGTAAAGATAACTTTTTTTATAAGTTTAATCTCAGAACTGAGTCTTAGATTCTCAATTTATATTGTAGTTTATCCCGTCTCAAAAAGTTTTAAGTAGTGTATGTACATGGTGGCCAAAAAATAAGAGAACCTTTTTTATGAATTAGTAACTTTTTTGTTTTTTAGTCAAAGTAAATCCAATTTTGCACAAATATAGACAACAAACGTACGAACAAAATATTTATTTCAATTTGTACTCAAAGTGTCCTTTCTCCGCTGCAGCACGTTTGTTGCCTATATTTTTGAAAAATTGCATTTAACTTAACTAAAAAACAAAAAACTTATTAATTTATGAAACAGGTTTTACTTTTTTTGTGGCCACTCTGTAATAATTCGTATTTCCCGCGTATATTTCCTGCACAGATTTATGGATTGCCCTCACTGACGGATGAAGCGTCATAGCCGTACGGATTCATTGACATCGTTTCATGATATTTTGGGTATGGCGTCTTCGTGAATTGTTATTTAAAAACTATGGCCAGGTAAGTACTCATTAGTCATTTGTGATATTTTTATCAAATTGGCGGATGTTTTACTGCATGTATGACGAAAACTGATTACCATAGACTTTAAACGAATAGTTTTAAAGACGTCAGCTTGCCCGCAATATTTGTATAGTGTGAAGAAACCACTGCTTGACACTCAACTGACCTTTCTTTTGTTGATTTCTAGCGAAGACGAAGATTTACTTGACGATAGCAACTTTAAGGTAACTATTTTGAATATTACGTAATACTTAATATGTACAGTTAATTTGCATAATTGGGGTTTTTAGCTCGAATTTCGAAGCCATACTTCGCCATGCGCAGTGATAGTTAACGTCCATTACAGCGAATAGTCGTTATTATTATATTAAATATTTCAGTAATTAGTACGCTCGTTTTAATTTATCTTACATACAGTTAATTCATATAGTGTGTTGCATGACCTTTGATCGAAAATATACTGTGCTATTTTCTGAAATTCTAATATTTTTTAGGATTTGGGCGAGCTGGAGGATCTTGACGATGATGCAGAAAATGCGCTTCTTGGAGACAGCGACGAAGAAGGGTCAAGCAGACAACGAGAAAGAGCAATTACATTGATGTCAAGTAGCAGAAATCAGCAGCAATTATACTGTAAGATGTGATTTTTTTTATTGATTTGTTGATGCTTTAATTCTGTTCAGAAGCACCATCTGCCAAGTAATTAAATGGCTTTGGCCATCAACATTTAATGGTGTTAAAATATCATCTATGTTGCCAGTAAATATTTATCTAAATCACAATTAATTTAGCATTTCTTGGTTGCATTCCAGTTTCTCTAGCTTGTTTAATGAAAAGATTTGCACTTTAGTAAGCAAGCTGTTTGTAGCTCTAGCCATGTTTGTATGCATATATTCATGAACACTGCTGGATACACAATTGTTTTTTTTTGTGTATATCAAGTTTATTACCTTATTATTGTAGCTGGTGACGAAACCGAAGAAACTGAGGATGTAGAGGAAGACCAAGAGCAAGAATTTGAATATGTGGACGAAGAAGGGAATCCAGTTGAAATAGGGTATAATGATGATGTGGAATATGTAGAAGTTTCCCAAGATGATGCTGATCAATCAAGGTAAATTTTTATTTAATTTGTTCCATGTTTCATTTTACAAATATATTTTTTAAAATGGAATCATTTCACTAAGGATTCCTGTTGTCATGAATAATTAAACTAACAAGCCTTCGGTTTAAAAGGGCAGTGCAGGCCATTCTAAAAATTCAAAAGTTAGTTGGTTAAATTTGGTAGACTAGTTGTCACACCAGGATTAATTAACAGTTTTTTAGTTACTTGAGTTTGAGTTTTCATACTTTAATTAATATTAATCTTCATATAATTTTGACATAATTTATACTGTTCTTCTATTTAGGTTGGAGGAATCCGCAAACGAGTTTGTGCTGGATTTAGAGGTGGATGCAGATTTAGAATTTGATGAAAGTGGAGCACTAGATGCTTCAGACGGGTCTGTTTCATCATCCATAAAAAACATTCAACATGCCAAGCCTAAAACTAAGTCGAGCATGCCTACAACAGTCCAAAGGCCGCAGCAAAAAGAAGATAAGCGCAAACAGTTGCAGCAACAGAAACCTGAATCCAACAAGCACCAAAATCAAAGACAACAACAGGAAGTGAACCGAAGACAACAACTGCAACGAGAACAACAATGGAAACGAGAGCAGCAGCAACAGAAGCAGCAGGAAATGCAAATTAAAGAACAACAAGAACAACAAAGGATACAGAAACAAAAGGCGCTGCAACAACAAAAGCAGCAGTTAATGGTAATTTGAAAATCAAATGAGACATATTATCTAATGCAAACATGAAAGCCAATGAAAACTTGTTTCTGTTCTATCATCTTATTTTTTTATGGCATCTTATAATGCTTTATGTTAATGTTTACAGAGTATTAGAAGCAGTTCAATTGAAAATGAAAAATCCATGGAAGACCACGGTTTTAAGCATGATGATAGTATTAACAGTGCTGTGGACAATGAGGACGAGCAGGTAATATATATTTTTTCATAAACTAGTTATAAGATGTTGTAATTTGCAGATTGAAACCGAAAAACATCTTTATTCGATGAAAGCAAACTGGAAAGAACACTTTTTAAACAT
>JAQGAE010000881.1:0-28537 GCA_034696685.1 Julus scandinavius | reverse complement strand
ATAAATGTATTTCAAAATACATTCAAAATACATTTTGAAATGCATTTCAGTGTCTCAATCTATATGCATTTTTGAAAGAATTTCTTTTCCATGTGGGAGTATCCACGATGTACTAAATTTACAGGAAAATTCTATCCAATTAAGTTGTTTTATTCAACATGCAACTATTGTATGATCCGTCATTAACAGCCTCCAGTGTGCATAATTGAAAATCCCTCTCTAAATAAACTGATTAGTTGCCATTCACGTTTTGTCATGTATGCCTTTATGAAGTCTAAACATAATATCGTGCAAGAAACGTTTTGGCAAAAAATGATTGACTTTAAAGAAACCATCTTATACAAAGTTACAACAAAGTTTATGCTCAACATAGTGATGTTAAACCAAGCTTCGGTACTAGTAAATAATAAATACTCTGTATTCAGTAAGTAAAAACACTGCATTTTAGCAGGGGTATTGACATGCAAGTTTCGCCATTTAAATTGAATAAATCACGAGCCAAATCCTCCTTTTAAATCTTGGCCTGTTGCCCCCTCAGGAGGGCACGTGTCGGTCTGCATCCACAAACAGCTTCGGTGGTCAGTCCGGCCCCAAAAGGCGCGGTTTTGATATCCTTCCATTATTTATAATGCCAAATTCGTATAACATTTTTTGTAATACTTTCTTTTTTCGTGAAAAATGGTTTCAGCGAGGTTTTCACTAGTTGGAATGTCGCCACTAAACTATAACTCAACCGGTCCTCTCAAGTCCGGTAACTCCCAAGCTTTTAATATAAATTACGGCCGAAAACGCGTTCGTGGACAGTTCTGCATGTTATAGCCCCATTATTTTTAATATATTCTCGGAGAAAGTCGTAGCAAGTACGCCGTGGTTGGATTTCGAATTCTTCCACGACCGGGGTATGCAAACCACTGCAATTTGTAGGCTGCGTGCGTGTCATTCACTAAATGGGCAATCCCTAAAAAAGTTTTGACAGTGAGACTGTACTGTTGTGCAGCGGAGGGCAGTTACCTCTTTACGTACTGCATACAGACTGAAATCAGTCAAATTTAGTTAATGGCAATGCGCTATACATTTTTTGTTGTTTCCCTTTGCAACAAACCCACTGCATTAAGGATCACGCTGATGAAATAGTGAATGAATCTCCCAAGTTAATACTTGAGTCATAAAACGGTAGAACCCAATAAAAAATCAACAACTTCGTGAAAAATGTTTCGATTTAAATTAAATTTGGCACTTGCATAGAACAATAGTGTAGGAACAAAAATGAATTATAAAGTGTGCTCAAAATGTTTTCCGCGGCCTTTACACAAGCCCGTAGTCTAACGCGCCATTCTTTTATTGACGAATCGATTATACGCTGGTCGAGTTCAATCCAAGTTTTCTTAATTCGTAGCTTTAAGTCTTCGATATTATTAATCTTCGTTTTGTAAACTTTTTACTGGAGAACTCCCCAAACTTTGTAGTCCACTGGATTCAAGTGCAGACTGTTTGATGGCCAGTGGTTGGGTTAGATGAAATATGTCGTTTCCCATTGCAGCAGTTCAACTGTTTCTTGAGCACAGTCAGCCGGCGTACAGCCTTGTTGAAAAATGAAAAATTCCGAGATTTGTCGCATGTCCGGAAGAAGTTTTTTGTTACTGCACTATTGTTCTATGCAAGTGCCAAATTTCATTTAAATTGAAGCATGTTTCACGAAATCGCGATTTTTTTTTATTTGGTTTTACTTTTTTATGACTCATTGTATAATGCACAGTATATTCTATAAGCAGATTCTTAAGATAATTTGTCATGATAGAAGTCATGGCGTTTGGGGTGTACTGTGTCATAGGGTTTGGTGGAGTGAAGACCACTTGATTTATTGGAATCTGTTCTAAAAATACGATGCACAAACGTGTTTGCATAAGACACTGCACAATACATTCTTTAGAAAAAAAGTCTATATTACCATAAGTGTATTTTAACGATCATTTGTCAAATAAGATAACATCTTTCGTTGAAAACTGACTTAGGTTTTATTGACCCCCACCAACAGGGTATAGCTAATTCGTTTAAGCTGTTTAGGTTTCGAAACCTCATCGTTGTATCATTATAGCTATGGGTTTCTTGCAATTGACCAACTGGATGCGTTCTGTTTATAGATTTGGGTCCTCACAGTAAACCATCGCTATTCTTGGTCATTCTTGACCGGCGCCCGGGTAGATTATTATCATGTTTTCTTGGATTTTTCCTCCGAAATTGGAATTCTGCCTAGCACATTGTTAGATGGGGGTATATAAATACACAATCAATTTAATAAATGAGCGTGACGACAGTTTTAACTGGATCCTTCGCCATTCTGTTTTCTTGGCAACATTTGTGTGTCCCCCACTGCGTCTCGGGTCACATTTCTTGGCCTGACATGGGGAGGCAGCTTTATTTGGAAAGCGTTGGTTTCTCCTCGTTTACAACCCCCACTAGCTCTTTTCCATTTAATTTGACGATATCAAACCAAACGACGACACGCAATTAGCCAACTATTTGTCATGTGCTTGACAATTCTTGAAAATTTCGCCTTCCTCTTAATGGTCCTCTGGGACTTGCCAGCCTGCCAGATACAGTTACACCTTTGCGTCCTAAATGGAGGCTTATTTGTGCCAAAGTGACAGTTGTTTATACCATACATTTGAAACGGTCAACGCAAACGAACACGTGCAAGTTCCTGACCCCGATTTCAGGAAAACAATGCCCACACCCAAACAGGTCGAGACACCAAACATCAGATATTTGAACACTGTAGTATCGCCTTGGCACACGACGTTTGTTTGTCAAAATAGATCAACCCCCATGTCTGTTATCGCTCTGTTAGATGCCTTCATGCCGGCCATGATGGACTCGGGTTCTAAAGATTGGCAGTTTGGCCGCCACTATTTTGTGTTGGCATTACGACTATGGTGGCGCGCTGGAGCATTAGCTTAAGAATTTAATGCACTAGCTATCATTTATTTATGAAGCTTTTTCCAAATTGTGCTTTCAATCTTGTGCGACCGGTGCAAGACGTTATCAAACTCGGGTTTTTTACCAGCGAAAACAACGATCAATCCGAATTGAAAACCTGCCTTAATGACGTTGCGAGCTAGTAAATCTAGGGGGTGGACGAAATAATGGAAATACTTGCTACAGCTAGCTACTCTATAGCCTACTACTCATGACCCCTACATTGGACCACTTCATGACCTTAATCTTTTTAAGAATGGACTTGTATGCAAGTCTTGAGCACCATTCTAAAACGAGTGAATTAACAATCTATAGAAGAACATTCAGTGTTGCAAACTGGAATGTTGATATCAGGGCATCACAAAGTGTTTTCATTACTTTGTCCAGCCTCTGTATCTGCGATTAGAGTATACGGATAACTAACACGGAGTACAAGTATATTAAAATGAATTTCCAGCATAAGTAATTTTGTTTCTTTTATTCTGAAAAATTCAAGAAAAGCAATTTTTTTTTGCTTATATAACTCGATGTTGCTCGACTCGTAGTAATGTGGTTTCTTCCAATCAATAAACCATAAATTAACGATGAAGTTAATATGGTTTCGGACTACTTTTTTACCTTTATCTTTCTCAGAATGGACTGATAGCAACATTGTTGAATAGCAATGCACTAAAACGAGTGAATTAACAAACGTTAGAAGAACATTCAGTGTTGCAAACCGGAGTTCTCTCAATGTTGACATCAGAGCATCGCAGTGTTTTCATTATTTTGTCCATCCTCTGTATGTACGATTATAATACACGGATAACAGGGAGTACAATATTAAAATGAATTTCGAGCATGTAAAGTACCATTCATTCATTTATTTTTTTCTAAAAAATTCTAGAAAAGCAGTTTTTTTTTTGCTTTTATAACTTGATGTTGCTCGAGTCATAGTAATGTGGTTTCTTCCAATCAATAATGCATAAATTAACGATGAAGTTATTTGCATTCTCTTCTTTTCTATTTGAAATATTCACCATGTTATATTAGTCCAAAAACAGAAAGTGAGAGCTATGTATTTTACGAATGCACATATTTTTTTCTTCTCAAGAGTTTATATATAAAAATGCCTCTAAACAATTAAGAGAAGAAAAGTGCTTGGCTAATCTTATATAGCCCGTGCCTAGAGAATTGATAGAAATTCCAATTTGAAAACTGGTTGTAAAGAAAAGTTTGCATGACTTATTTTGTTCAACTATTTTTACGTTATGCACGGTAATCTGTTTGTCTCGCATAGGATCCCCGTTGGCCAGCATTGGGAGGCCCTCCCGTTTTTAGTGCAAGGAATAGATAACAAAAAAAGCATAAAAATATGATGGACTACCTTAGTGTCTTATTTTATCAGGTACAAGTTCACGAAACAATGTTTTTCGGTGTTATCTCTGTTTTTAGCGTTTTTATCAGCATTTCCTGCATGCAGTAGCTTGGATCTGGTGATAGGCATCCAAAACAATCGCTTTTTGGGGAGGTAATTACCGTTGGGTCTATTTTTTCTCTCTTTTTTTTGTATGCTGATATACATTCTAATTTTAACCCCGAAATTCATGTGAGAAAGATCCCCCACTGTTTCAGTTCAAAAATAATTACTCCGGGCTCGTAACCCCCGGCCTTCCTTCGCAGATAGATCAAGAACCTGGAGATTTTTTCTACATACAACAACGAAAAGGGTTTCTAAAGTAGATGTTTGGAACAATAATTGAATGATTGCAGGTGAAAATGCGATGATTCAAATAAGTGCAAGGACTCCTTAACTTTCACAGCATTTTAAAAATTTTTTTTATGCAAACCAGACTTTTTAAATCAATTTATTTTTTGAGATAACCATCGAACATCTTTGAGCCTGTTTTAAACTCCTCTCTCATTTCGTACCATACAACTATTTTTAATCTAAAATCTCAATTTCATCCGCCTACATGTACTGCAACCCCGTCATTGTCGAACAAGATGATCCCAATTATCGAGTAAACGAAATGAAAATCCTGATCAAAACTGCTGTTATCAGTTTGTCGACAACATATAATCAAAAAGTAATTGAGGCAATAATTAATTCGATTGCTAGTGAGATAAGATGCATATATTTCTGCACTTAATGGAAATTATAGCCCTTGATTTAGCATAAATCTCTCTGCGATTCTCATCCCCATTCGCATTTGTACGCGTATTAACCCAAATTATTCGCATTCGGTGCTAGTAATCGTTGACCTTACAGGCTTGAAGAGCCTCAGAAATCCAATTAAACATTGCTATTTTTAATTACTAATCTCCATTTCTAATTGCTCGCAGTTGGTGGGTTCCCCGCGTCTTTTGTTTTCTAAACAGCTTGAAACGAGACCAGAATTAATTAAAACTGCCTAGAGTCTCCACTTGATTCCCTTCTATCTAACACTTAATACGTTAAACTTGTAGCATTTCGGCCATTTTTGAATCGACATATGCCGTTCAGTATGTTACAAACTTGTAAACAAAGCAATTTTAGTGATTTAAATCCACTTCATTAGATCACCAAAACAGCAACGACTTCATAATTATTAGCCTCCAAAAGCTTACAATGTGCGATAATCTGTAATAGATGGTACAAACATACCATAAAGGTTTAGTTTTCGCATTTGTATACTGCACTGATGGCATTATTCTTCCAAGTTTCCCAAAATATTCCAAAAATATATCTATATTTATCACATATATGAAAAAATTCCTTATGCGTAGTACACACTATAGGTAACACGAAACTGAAATAAAGTTTATGCAAACCAAGTTGTTGAAACGTGGTTTCTTTCACATATTTCTATAATGATGTTTGCCCAAATATATCTGTCCACATCAAAAAAGCAGCTCGAATTGTCCACAAGGTGAATATCGTTGTTTTGTGTTTACTATGGCGTCGTCTGCAATGAAACACGTGAAGTATAAAGGCCTTGGTAGGAGCGCCTTGACCATGAAACAATGTTTCCTTTGAATTTCACCGCCTCTTGAGCGATCACCAAAATGTTTCATGGAAACACGTTTTTTTGCCAAAAGTTTGCTTAAAATTTGGTTGCAGAAATCTAGTGAGCATCCACATATCGCAAACATCTTTGCAAAACCCTGTTTGTATTTCGTATTTCCTATAGTGTGTACTAGGCATAATACATCCAAAACGATATCAGAATATCGTATTTTTTTACTCCTCATATTCTAGCAAACCTTTTGCCTGTTTTCTGGTTATCTTGGCATAAGCAAAGCATTTTGGTGCAGACTGTATTTATGTAAGATTTAAGCCCCACTTATCCGGTATATAACGCTGCAATCGTTTCATTGTATGTTCGTGCACATTTGAAAATTCAATCAATATGTGCAGTGTGAATTCCATGGCAAGGATGTCTGCTAGCAATTTGTGAAGTTTGCAAATAATAAGATGGCTTTTAAGCATGTCTAGCTTGTAGCTATTATTGCGAGCATTGCTATTAGTTGAAAACGCTTGGTTTCTATAATAAATCATCATCGAATTGATTTAACATTAAAAGCTAATCTTAGTGTCAGCGACAACACGTTAATACCTCGCCCAGAATGAAATGCATTATGCTAAGCTAAAATTATGTAAGTTTTAAGAGCTCTTACATATTTTTTAATCTTATCGTTGCTATAAAATCAGGGCTTTACTTGTCAGTAATGCAATGCACAAAGAGTTAAGAACTATGTATGACGTTTTTGATGAATGTTAAGATTTCTCGTTATAATTTTGTCAACATTTTTCGTTTGGATAACATCGTTCATAGATGCTATTAAATACGTGAAAAATGATTATTTGCTTTTTTTTAAAAAATAGATCATGTAAATGACATATTTGTAAAGCATCAGGAAATGAATGTCAGTTTTTCATTTTCAAAGGATTCTGAATTTATTAAAAAAAAACTTCTGCCTTGAAATAGAAGCCTTTTGAACACACATGCAGGGCACCTGTCACATATTTGCAGGAAATTGTTACACATCGATAACGCGTTTTAGGAGAATGGCAAAATGGTAAGGAAGTATGGCTCTGCCTGCCATACACTGTCAGGCTCAACCTGAAGAAACCATTTATATGTCGTTTTAATATGCCAAAAAATACAGTTACCAACATATGGTGATGAAAGGTAGCCCGCACACTCTTAGCCCAGCGGGAAGATGAATGAAAGAGTCATATATTTTCAAAACGAACCCTTTTCATCTGTGATCTGAGATGAATTTTCTTAGCACAATATCGCCTTTTATCCTCCTTGGTTATTAATGGAGGCCTTACATGTTTTTTGAAGAATTCAACAATTTAGGTTCTATGAGCTGCTCGGTGCTGCACATCTTCCCATCTTGGATGGCCATAACCCTCTTCGGGCATCTCAAAGAGAGCTTGTTATTGCTTCTGCTAAGACTGTTGAGATTTATATAACATTCTTTGTCTTCGACGTTTATATCTCCCAGGCTCGTCTAATTAGCTTGTTTATTGTTTTCGCGAATGGTAGCCGCCGTTCAATTTGGGATTTTTATATTCAATAAGATGAACATTGAAGCGCAGTTTTAAGACAAGCCGTTCCTCGAAGATAAAACAAGATTTTTAGGACATCATTCTGTAATATACGAGATACAAGTAGCAGTAACGTTCGATACTCCCTAAGTTGGGATTGGACACATGGGATAAGAGGTTTTTTTTTTAAAAAAAAAACTCGGTTTTTTAGCTTCTGGCGTTTTTGAAGTACACGAGCAATGTCATAATGATCAACAGAACTTACTATTGTGCATCTTCAGATTCACTCTTGTAGGAGAAAGATCTTGCTGAAACTGCATTATTAGGAATTATAACATAAAACGTTTTCAGCAATATTTTTTAAAGTGACTACAGCTTTTTGTGACTTAAGTTTATATCTATTGAAAGATCACAGGACTTTTCCCTTGTGTCTGGAGTACGGACCTCAAGCATTTTAAGCACAATGAATTATTTATCAAGTCCGTTTTTTTCAAATTCTCCTAGAAAATAACATAGAAAATAAATTCCATTTAAATTTTAATGACATTTTAACGATAGCGTAAAGATACTAAAGATAATTCGTTTAAATTTTGTTCTCATTATCTCCTTAATTGCCAAATTAAAGAAAAATAGAAATGTTGCTGGCTTGCGTCTGTGAAGATACACATCAAGGTAATTGGCGTTACACTAAATACTTAGTCAGATTTATCCAGGGCATACTTTTATTTATTTCAATTATTTTTAATGGCCAAATTATAGTTAGTTCTTGATTGACATATTTTAAAGTTTCATGGCATAGCACGTGTTCTTTCATTTTTAATAATTTTTTCCCTCTTAAAAATACATGATTTTTCTTGCCTTGTGTAATAATTAAACTGATTAGAAGACTTTTACTCAAATTCCGTATGGTGAGCTAGTAAGCGATCTTGCTCAATATTGTACTACAATATTTTACTATACTTGAATTTTTGTATTATTATTATTCAATACTAAAAATTCAAATATCATGCAGATGAAATATTTGTAAAATGATTCGCTCAATCGTTATAATAGGAATGCAACGCTACAATGGTTGCCATATTTATAACCGCAGGAAACTGCTAAGACTCAGATTAAACCGGGAACCATGGATGCTGATTTCTGTATTGATACCCAGTGACCACAATGACCCTTAAGACATTTTTCAGTAGATATTTTTGCTCATTGCCTAGCTACTTTTTAGGCTACAGCACTTCTCCATACAATTCTTCCACGATCAATAAAAGCAAGAGGTCGGGGTTTTTTTTAAAGAAAAATAGACAGCATTATATTCCAATAAATTTCAATGGAGTTAAAATAGATAAAAACCTATTTCTGTCGTAAATTTCTTCACCGCCTATTTGTAAATTCTAAAGAATAATGGTAATTTGAATCTTAAGAAAAATAGACTAAGCGTGTCTTTAAAATCCCTCAACGGTGAAGAGATTCGTAAGGGGGGGGGGGGGGGGGGGAAATATCCACGAAAATCCAAAGTTGCCAAACAGGGCTTTATTCTTTTCGTAAATTTCACGAAAGTACATGCATGAAAAGCCAGTAAATCCATTTTGATTTAAAACCTTTTCAAGCCGAGTCGCAATTTTACTCTCCCAGATAAACCCAGAAATACGCACCCTTGCTCTTTCAAATTAAAATATATGGTTGGTGGGGTTGGGTGCATCTCGTCGAAAAATGCATTAAAAATCCCATTTTGGGTTTATACTGCGTCTATTGCTGAGAATATTGGGTCACGTGAATATCGTAGAGAATCTCGCAATTAAAAGGCATTTGTTCATAGTCGTAACGTGGAGCAATTTAGTTGTTC
Organism: Julus scandinavius; assembly: GCA_034696685.1. NCBI lineage: Eukaryota > Metazoa > Arthropoda > Diplopoda > Julida > Julidae > Julus > Julus scandinavius. The sequence continues at coordinate 19,202 of JAQGAE010000881.1, read as the reverse complement.
AGTTCTATAGAAATACGCGAGTGTTTGCTAATTAAATTTATTTAACAACTCCCAATGGCCAGCTATATGGTCTTAAGGGAATAGGAAATCCAGTGGTCAGGATAATCAAATCCATCAAATCTATCAATTCCGGTTTTTTTTTTGTTTTTTTTTTTTTTGCCCAATACTTTTCAAGTCCTCTGTGAACATCAGTGCATATCATTTCAGTGGTTTCCTTCGACATGTCCAAGTTTTCAAAATGATTAAGTATCCAAGAAGTTGAATTTTATGAAAAAATGCAGCTGATGATGTAGATTGTATTTACTTTCTAAATATAGGCTTGAACATGCCAGATCGATATCGACTTAACCGCTTTTTCGGATTTCACGAAGGCTGGCAAATGTGTGAACTTGGTGCGAGGAAACTCAAGACAATTTCACAGCATTTTCTTCTGAAAATTAACTTCCAATTTTTCCATGTACGTAATTTCCAAGGTTTTTCATAGAGAGGAGACAATGAACAGATGGGGTCTTTATTTGCGAACAATGCACGTTTATTTTTCAAAACAGCCCCTGATGCCACCCAACATTTACCCTTAATTGGACACGTAATTAAATTTGTATAAAGTCTACATTTTTATTCGTATAAGCAAAGCTGAAATACTACGGCCATGTTGCATTTTGCCATTATCATAAGGACAAAGTTTTTAAAAATTTTAAGAAATGATGGGTTGAGGAAATATTATATTAATTGGGCATGGCTTCATGTTCACCAAACTTTTTTTTATGTTATAACAGATGACTCTGGAGCATACTAGATCTTAAAATACGTTGCAGACTGTCTTTTCAAATATAATGTATTTATAGATAAATATCACAAAGCGTTATTCGTTTTTCTTTGTAGCAAGTATATGTGTTTTAAAACTGATGTGGCTTGTGTAGAAATGATGTAAAACTAGCCTTGACCCAGGAGGCAATACCTCCCCTGCCTTGCGGTTTTTGGCACCCTGCATAGAATTTCGCCTATGCACGGATTTTTACTGTATAACACCATGGACATATTTTTATTTCAAAAATTGCTTTGATATATTAGAGTTAGAACAGAAATAAGGGTATTACCCTCGTATAGCGATCCTATTTTTCAACTATTCAAACAGCATCTACTGTCAGACAAAAAAAACTCATAAAACAACAGACGTCTTAAACCCCCCTTCAACTAGAAAATGGTGACCAAAAATAAAATCCTAATCAGATCAATGTCGTGTAAGGCTTTTTTTAATGGCTTCCTCAGCAGGAGATGAAATTCCTCAGAAATTCATGACGCCGTAAATATTAATTCTCGGCTTCTAGTTGTGAAGTATTTATTTGATAATTTATATATCGTCACTTAATCAGTAATAAAAAAAACCTATTGAGGGTCCCCTTTTGTCAGCACTCTAAAGAATTTGAACTTTATGAAATTTTTGCGTTTTTATTGGTATTGCTGAAGGATGTAATAGAGATTTGACGGCTTTGCATGTTGATAGTTGTTGGCAGTTTGGCAAATGTGCGGAAATAAACTGACCAACTTCATCTATGTTTGACATTTCCATCAATACAATTCCACAAGAGCACACCATCGTTATGATGTGAATAAACTTAAACACCACAGGAAGTAACTGTTAAACATAGGTAAATATTTTTTGACTGAGGGAAATGGAGATTGTAAGAGCTTTTGGAGAGGATGCTCATGATTGATCGCTTATGGAAGAACTTAGGCTCGAACTAATAATCAACACCAAACAGTAGTGTGCTTGTTTCGCTTGTATAGCGCCGTGGATACACATTATAGAGTGCAGCAAGAGTGCACTAAGACCTATGCAGTTCTAAATGAACATTTACTCTCCATGCGTTGAGCACTACTTGAGTTATAACGATTCTGTATAAGAGATGCATTTGTGTTGCATGCTCCTTCAGTTGAATAACCGAAACACGCTATTTTGAGTTATAGATAAACAGTTTTTCAAAGCTGGGTAATGAAAACTGTAGTATTTATGCAATTGATGCTACTTAATGTAGCGCAAAACTACTAGGTCAACTGCTTCGACTAACTTTATCACTCTCAGTGTTACTATTTCCCATGTTTCTCAATTAAGCTAATTAGGCCAAACACTGTTACAAAGGTTGTTTGTGGTTATAAAACTAATGTTGTATGAAGTTATGAGAGTGGAAGCAGACATGTTTTTTTAAATCATGGCGTAAGAGCAATCTTTTGCCGAAAAGGAGTATAGTTTTCACTCTGTCTTATGTTTCTTTAAATTTTCAATTACTCAGCAACAGATAAGCGGATTACATCCTCATCAATGCTGATTCTTCAGCTCAACAACTAATCCCAGATGCTTTTTGATATGAAAAATAAAAGATTGTCCTTATTGAATTTTCAATCTCCAGCAGCAGTCTGCCAGAGGAGCATCTCTACATAACACGACTCGGATTTCTTTTTTCATTTGTTTGGCGAAATATTTTTCTGGGCCTGGTTCACTTATTTTCTAGTTGAAATCAATTTGGTGTTTGTCAGGCAATCCATGTACCGTAAACTTTTTTCTCTCCAATCTCGCTATCAAAGGAAGAAGCGTTTCTACTAATACAATCGGTGACAACAATCGTGATTCAAATGCTTTATTTCGGATGCTTGATGAATTCATACAAAAGGGGAAAGCATTCAAGTCAATGGCCCACCTATTGACATTTAATGATCGCTATAGCCAGATTCTCGAAGGTCTTTGCGATTTTGAAAATGGTGTTGCATATGGAGATTATGTTAACCACTTCATAAACTGTAAGCTTAGTTACTGTCAATTCGATACCTCATCATTTGACACCCATTGCGAAATTGCAATAACATGGAGAATCTCACTCCAGGATTTCTGTTTCGAGAATCCTTTAGGGATTGTGTTAATATCACTCGCCATGTGTTAGTTTCGAGCGCAATTTTGTGCATACTTAATTATGCATGGCATAATAAAGTGAAGTTTAAAACGAGAACGTTACCAGGGCTCGATAATGCAGCAATTCAAAAACAATTGAAACAAGCTGTTTACCAGAGGCAGTGGAATTGAATGTTAACACTGCCGTCAAAATAAATTAATTTTGGGTCAGTTGCATTTCGCTTTTGCAGAGCTGCCTAGTTGCCAAACTTTAAAGATGATGGTATTATTGTATACGACCAAAACGTGTTTTTTTCTTCTTCTCTGACTTGCAATGAGCTTGTTTTTTTACATTTTTTCCCAAACCCCAATGTGGTGTCCAGATGTGTGAAACAAGTGCTGTTATAGGCGGTATTTCTTAGTGAGAATCTGGTTGAAAAACTATGGGAATTTTAGATTTCTGCAGAATGCGAATATATCGTTTACACTAATTTAAAAAGCAACATTTTTAACTTTTCATGAATTTCGTGCACAAAACTAGTTTTGGATATCAGAAAATTTGACATCACCTGTCTGGCATTAAATAAACGTAAAACTTAATTATGCCTCGACAGGATTAACAATTTCTTTCCAGCTCAACTTGTTAATAAGATTACATAAACAGCTCTGTGCCAGGTATCGATACAAGAAACGTGTTTTCCGCATGAAAAAAAGATCATGGGGTGAAAAATATGAAAACTTGCACTTGAAGATGACTGATGAGTTTCCAAGATCAACAATTTTCAGTTTAAGAAATTATTTTTCACGTCCTGGTTTTTAGTTAATTATAGGCTGATCGCAAATAAGCCGCAATTTTTTCCTCAACTTTACGACCAAGCAACGATTAGTGTTCTAAACTTTAAGAATCATATTTCATTCTTATTAAAACAATGTTTTAATACCATATATTGGAATTGAAACTTTCAAATGCATTACACAACCGACTACACAGTAAACGGATATATAACTTTTGTAAAAAAAAAATGTTTACCTTGTTAAAAATATATCTGTAACAAAGCCAACTCATTTGGTAATTATCTTTGATTATAGTCTATTTTAATTACCGATACAATTAGCGAAATTTTGAACATTGGGCCATTAACCTGCTTTTTTTTTGCCGAGACGAAATTGATTTCATATATAAAAAAATGTATTAGTTGTTCGTTGAATTAAAAAAAATCTTAATGGCCGGATGTGCTGGTTTCCGTTTAATCATTGATTAATAAAGTATTAATACTAACAACTTTCCAATAGGTATGCCTTTAATGATGAGATTGATGTTAGTGGCAATTTTAATGTATTTAACAAGATTTGGTGCAACGCCAAACGCTGCTAAAAACCGATATAAAACACCCTGATTGACGATTAAAATCGAACGAGGGCTTGGCCACCATTAATCTTCTTAGATCAGAAAAAAAAACCAGATCAAAAACATCTGATTTTATTGACAAAAGATAAAGCTGTCGTCCAGTGAATTTTAAAAGAACGAAAAACGTTGATCGTGTGTGATGCCAGTATTTCCTTTTTTGTTCGTGTGGCAGGATTTTGATTAAACAGTTTTCTTCTGTTACCTAACGGATCTTGGTGCAACCGCTATAAGAAAGTAGTGTCTTGGCAGCACATATGTATATCTTACATGCTCTAGCTTACAAATACATGGTGTAATTTGGCCGCAAAGTCGTGCTCGACTCTTGTTGGCACCAATATCAAAAATTCGATTTGAAGACTGCTATTGTCAAACACGAAATTCCTGCTATATTTAAAAATTCTTGACGCCAGCTCTAATGGGCAACTCTTAAGCCCACCTCAAAAATAGCACAGCAACTATAGCAAGAGTCGAAAAATAGTGTGCTAGAAGTGGGACAACGTACATTTGGAATGGAGGCAGGGGCGTACACCAGAAATTGAATTCCCTTTTGTGCGAATGATTGGAGGCAAATATAGGCTTTATATTGGTCTGTACACAATATTAGAATCGAATAGAGACGCATTTTCACAAAATTGCTTTGCCACTGACAAAAAAAAGCAGCTGCTGTTGAACAATTTTTGAACTAAAAAAGTCCCGATTCGAGTTGTTTTTTGCTCCTGACGGATATTAAGATTTTCTCCTAGATTTATAGTCAATATATTATGGCTCCTCTGCGTTTGCAACCTATATTCCAAAATAATACGCATCGGAGCAGACGCAACCCACAAGCAAAATACTGTAATCTTGTATGCAAAACCGCTTCATTTTGCAGCATATCAAATCTGACAGGTTCAGATAGCACGACCAAAATGCAGCGCCAGCTCATGTGTTTTTTTAAGGTATTACAGAGCCATCTGTGGTCATAGTCAAAAGTTCGAATATTGGCATATCTAGGAATGAACATTAAGAAATGATTTATTTCATGTTATCGTGTTTCGATTGGTTTTAATAGTTTTATAATGCATTTAGGCCTCCCCTTTGCCATCTATAAAAATTCTACACCACTGTCAAATGCGGCCACAGTTTGGGTGGCATCGGCATGTGATGGCATTTGACATGCTGGTTAACAGAACCAATGACCTCGAATGAGGTCCCAGCTCAGGCTGGCAACAGAATTGGACAAAATTTATTCATATTCCACGACAATTTGAATATGACAGTGTGAATAATCAATGTTCTAGTGGACTTCTAAGTTTGAGCAATTGCTACTCAAGTATAAAAACCACTTCATCCAAATGTCCAAATTTTCAGTTTTACCTTGCATTCTCCCATCACAAACATAGCCCAGCCAATGTCAAGCACTGCTGCGATTCATCACATTTGAGTGCCAGAAAAAGAAGTTGGCACTGCCATTGTCGGTTCTTGACGTCATATCCCATAGTCAAGGATCTCTGAACATCTGCAGTGACATTGCGGAGATTGGTTTGGGGGTGGAGGGAAAAGGGGGGTATTGAATCAGAATATGGTAGCAAACCCCCAAGTATAGTTGACATTTAACCTTTTTCTCCATTTCCCTTTCTTTGCGCTAGATGGCGCTGAATGGCCGCTCCCATTTCTAAAGGACACAGAAATTGTGCATCTTGGCAGAAACACACCTGTTGATTGCCGCAGAAAAAGTATGTGTGCAGAAAATGCAGTTTTAAGCCCCCCGCATGGACGCTTTTCCACGCTTTTCGCTCGCGGGAATGGGACGCGCGAGTGCTCTTCCAATTTCACATTGAAAAATCGTCTGAACGTGTCATAATTTCATGATAAATCCGTGGCTGAAAGCAGTGCCTGGCGCATTTCTGTCGTGTCTAGATAGCGCTTTATCCCCGGCTGTAATTCTTCCTTGAATATCCATCCCAGCACCGGTGTAAAAAAGCGTGTGCCAGTCAGGTCAGAACATGACACGTACATTGGCATTCCCTTCTCCCTCGCACGTCTAATGTGTCCATATTCAAAGCAATTTTATAAAAGACGAGTGAAGCGGAGACATATAATTTTTCTGGGAGCCAACCGAACAGACAACGCGAATGGGGGATCTCCATTTCTGAGGGTGTGCACATGAAGGAATATATAGACGAGCAGAAAGATGTAAAGGAGTTGAAACATACGATAGAAATCGACGAACGATAGCAGTTTCTTCTCATGCATGCACATTACATTAGAGTCCGTAGCTCTAGTTTTTCCTGACAACAGCCTCTTTGGCTGGGGGAAAACCGTTCGATTTCAGAAAACGTCTTAGCGAGGTCCTTACACCGACAGAATGTGTACATGTGCCGTGCATTGCACCATGCTGCAAGAAGAAGAAAGGCTTTTTTTTTGTGCCAAATCTCTGCCCATGCTTTTGCCATTCTCTTCTACGTGGCAAGATTTTTAATATAATCACTGCTATATAGGGCTCGCAATTGTGTCTGAAATTTGTTTTATAGCGGTCTCGTCTAATAATGGCATTGTCCAACCTCGGTACGATGGGCACTGGTCGTTGGATGAGGATGCCCATCAGAAGGAGGGATCAACCCCTTGCTGTATATTTTGAATGTCTTAAAACTGGCACGCATTAAAATGAGTCAAATGATCCATAATATGCTTTAAAGTAAAGAAGCTTTTAAATTTGCCAGTGATGCTAAAATTGAAAGATGCGGGCCGTGAGACTTTTGCTGTTATGCAAAAATCTTCTGGCTAGGGTAATGGTTTGAAACGAATTCATATTAAGAGGATGTCGAAGCATATATAAGGAACTTCAAAAACTGGAGAGGCAAATGCGAGTAGTTAAAGCCAGGATTATTCTTAACATTACCAAGAACAAGAAAGATTCATATACCAGATATTAACGACTTAAGCAATTATGCTGTACGTCGAATACTCATTTTATTCCTCATTTTTGCCTATTTTCAAAAAATGACATAAGTATCAGGTTTATGGATCCATCAATAATGTAACAAATTAAACAAGATCCGGAGTGCATAGTTTCTCTCTCGCGTAAAGATGGTACAATTTCACTTTACAATCCTCAACCGCAAGAGGTTCATAAAATTTTATATCCAGATTGCCAATTTATCTACAGAACATTACCAGAATCTGATATAATGTAAACGTTTTAAAAATTCTCAAATTTACTTGAATTACAAAACCTCATTTCCCAGTATGAAAATTTTGTCTTTTAACATGTTTAGGAGAATGAGCTGTAAGGTTTAATTTCTGGTGTCTTACTTTTTGCCTCATGTAATAGAACATTTAGTGCGATTTATAAATAAGTATGCTTAAGCTACAGAAATATGTTGGTATAGAGATTCTTAATACTGTTCAGATTTTTCTTCTACTTCCATAACGTAAACATTTTTAGCTATAACACCTTAATTCCAGTTTTCCTTATTTTTTTCCTAACATATATGGGAAAAAAATGAATGAATTGATAAAATAAGGAAGCGGCAATGTAAGAGATTATTCTTAATACTCATACTGGTACAAAATACGTTTTTCTTCAACGTCTAAATAAAGGCGCTCATGCTTTCAATGAAAATAAAAAAAATTGTTTGACAATTTTTGAATTGAAGATGCCCATCCTAAGGGATTGCCCAAGATAAGAGGTTCTTCCGTATCCCATTCTGACGCAAGACATGTCCCCCCACACTTTCATCCATTGACGAAGGTGGCATATACTTTTTTTCCCTATATGTATCCCGTTTTGAAATGAGCCACTTTTTTTCTCTTATCCCCGCATTTTCTTCCTGGAAAAAAAAATCTGCAAGCGGGTATATAAGTAGAAAAGAAGAAGACTGCAATCTTGTTGGCGAGTTCACTCTTTTATATTACGTTCAAGTTTTTTGGCCTTAAAAAGCACATCTTGTAGAAAAAGAGAATTGGTTCTCGAACCTGAGCCCTTGCCACATGTGTGCCGCGTGTGAACACATATAGGAGCAAGTGTCTCAGAAACTATGGCACTGTATGCGAGTACAATAACTCGGAATTTATAAATGGGCTTGGTTGCACTAACGTACATCGAGGTCATATCCCAAGATGTCTTAAATCCGCATCAGTGATGATGCTCCACGAGAATGTCAAGAAACTATGGCTGGATGGCTCTTTCCCTTTCTCTCTCTTGAGCATACTAAAGATGAAAACTGCGGATCCATCCATATTCGATTTCAATGAGCATAATTCAATATGAAATTTATCTCCCTGTCTCAAATCTTAAGCGAACGGATTTGCCAATATGGACCCATTTCCAAAATTCTACTCGAATTACACTGCCACTGCTGCTTTTTGCCAACAAAACCGTGTGCACCATTTTCAAACAAAAATGTGATTAATGCCGAGGCAAATATTTAAATTCAGAACTATCGCTTTCTGTTAGCGTTTGCAACGTGAACCAGTCGATTGGATTAAAGAGATTTGCCTTCAATCTGCATAAAAAGGTTGTTCCGCATGTGAACATACCCTGGAGGGCCTCGGTGACCCGTGAGCACCAAACGTAACATGAACTACATTGGATATAACGCTACTTTTACTAAAGCATGTCGCTTCTGGAAGAATGAAGAAATGGTTCTCAGAATCTTCGGTGTATTGGATGACCTTCCTGCATGCAGTATGTTACACTGGGATGGTTCGTGCTATGGCACTTGTGAAATGTGCTTTTTGTTATTTAATTTCCGGATGGTTAAAGTTGTGGTGTTTACTATCATCTATTATTATTGTACAGTTTGCTTAATTTTGTATTGCTTTATGAACACAGCAGTTCAACCATGTTAACTATTCAAACAGTGAACGTTTTGAATGTAATTTAGCAAAATAACGGTTTTGTGTAACATGTACACCTTGTGCAACCAAATGCCAGTCTGGACATTGTTGAGTCTTGTATATATATACAACCAATATGGTGCGACAAATGCTATTCTGGACATTATGTTGTCTTGTATAACCAATATGCTACGATAAATGCCAGTCTGGACATCATGTTCAGAATGGAATGGCGGTTTCCATTTTTATAACACTGATCTTACTTACATAGGGAGGACCACAGTTTAAATCTGATCCATCCTCTCGGTGTAGTGTACCACTGAAAGATGACTATGATATATCGTTAAAGGGTCTAGTAACCATGTATAAAATGTACTTCCTCATACTCACGTCGTACGATACACTGTATCTTAATTTCCTATCACGTGTAATTTATAGTAGATAATCTAAAGATCACATTTATAAAAAACGCATCATACCACTTAGCCTGTAGCAAGTAATCTTTTCATTTTCTTCTGTTTTTGGTAAGTAGCAAAAAAGAATTAAAACAAAAAATTTAAGTTTGCCATCGGATAATACATAAATAAGTGAACTGCATTTGACATTCGCTATATAGGAATTACAAAATTTTTGCTTCTTTAAAGGGTTGTTAACTCCTCGAAGGCGGTAGTGATGCGGAACTTTAATTAGATTTTTCATCATTTTTTTGTATTTCTGGTAGCTGTCGTGTTACGTTATTTTTCTTATGGTCTTGTCGTGTTCTAAAAGGTATAGTTTTAAAGTAAAAAAGTCTCTTTTTTTTCCTGCTGAACCTATACGCTTCCACCTCCAATAATTCGATCCTGCTAGTAATTCTACCCGGAAATTTGAGATCAATAATAGAGGGTGTCGTTTAGTTGAAAATTTCATTTACTGTAATTCAATAGCCGCTGAAGGATATAGAGAATAATTTATTTACTGGCATATAGAAACACTGTAAATAATTCTTTTTCGGTAATTTTTCCTTTTCTTGCTTTCTCACCCTAAAACTTCCAATTAGGTCAATACTACACTTTTCCTCTGTTATATATTCATAATCGATCAATAGTCTACATGTGTTGTATACCAAGTGAGGAGTCGTGCTATAAAACGTGTAATTTTTTTCTTCTCTCTCGTTTCGGGTTTGTATTTATTTGCTCGTAAGGAAATTACATATCCGACACAGGACACAAAAAACTCGCAATTTGGCAACATCTCAAGTTGAACTTGGCCCAACCTCGTTGTTTTTCTGCAGGTTAGCTTGGTGGCATGCTTCTGGTACACCTTGAACCTGAAAAGCACCCCGCAAAGGCAAGTTGGAAGATTGTACGTGCAGGTGGAAAACGCAACACACATGCTCAAACACCATTAAATGAACACCGATGGATTATTGTAATCATATCTGAGGTAATTTAATTTTTCCCATTTTTTTCTTCTTCTTTATAGGCGAAACAGTCATGCGGAACAGTAAACAGGCACCAGCGGAAAACAAAAATAAGGTAAATTATGCTTTATTGAATTATATTTATACCATTCACCATTCCTGCAAAACTCACTATTTCACATCTAAACATGCTAACATAAATAGGAAATTTGATGAAATCTCATATATAAACAGTTAATGTAAACCATGAACGTCACCATCTTAATCGTTGATTAAATTATCGGTGGTTGGAGCACCCTAACCAATACCTGTCCAATCTGACCAGTGTTGCAGTACAATCTCATCAGTAACTTTCTGATAGCAAGATTGATAACCATTCATGAGGTGGTAGTACAAATAACAATTTAACTGCAGTGTAACAATGTTTTGGGTGATAGCAATCAGTCTGACAGCACTGAACTGGCAAAGACTCAATTTTGGAACCAACGTGGCAGCCAATGAAAAGTAGGTGCAATGAATATTTCACACGTTTGTCTATGTCTCCGTGGTTGACATATTGGTTCCATAAATGAAAATGACCTAGTTGTGTTGTCATACAGGGCTGCTATTCAACCAGACTGCCTAGCAATGACAGGGTGACAGAGGTCAAGAAGACCAACACTTCATAACGAGGGATGTGCTCTGTTGGTAGAATTTGAATGCGCAAAAACCTCAAAACATAGCTTATGATATTAAAGATTTCGCTAACCGAACTGAAATCCTAGGATTTCAAAATAATCACTGCCCATGTAGTCAAAAAAAATTTTCTAAAGAGGCCTTGTTCAGGATTCCTGGTTGTTCCAGAACAGAAAAACAACATTGGCTTGCACCCAAAATGTGTCCAAGACAGCAGCAACCGAACTGTTGCCCGGACTAAAAAGTGTTTATTTTTACGCCAAGCATCTGAGTTAATTAGCCGAACGAGATTGAAATCACTAAGTTAATTAACGAGACCTAATCCAGGATTGGTAACCCTTTCGAGGGAAGTTCCAATAAATCATAGCCGAATCACTGCCGTTTTCGGTTTTACACTTATTTTTAGTGTGATAAATAACAAAAAAGTTAATTATTTTGGTAAGCAAATTAAGCATTGGGAACCCTTCTGTTTTTCGGTCCGGATGCCCCCAGAGTCTGGCAGCATCGATCAAGTATTTTCTACGAGTAAGGCAGCGGTACTCACCTGGGTGAAAAAGAAGGGTGAACAGCACCGTTACACTCGCCCAAACCTGGACGGTCCTACTCCCAGTCATTCTCGGCGAACGCTCATGCGAACGCACAACGGCGGCTGATGGTGAGGCCACAGGCGGCACAGTTTTCCTTGCTACAGTTCCGCGTCGGGAGCAGGGGTAGTCCGTGTAGTGGCCTGCGGGGGTAACACGCACGTATACACAGCACTGGGCATCCGTGTGGGGGTAAGGAGGAACCCTGCACTGCACTACACCAACGTCGACGTTCGGGAGCTACTCCTTCAATGAGCGCTGTCGGCCCGCTCGCCGATGCTGCATGCGGCAACTCTCGGGCTGTTCCACTCGCTCGCCTTTCCCACGCGGGAGGCCTGGGAAGAGTGGCGCAGGAGGAGGCGGCTACGCATGCGCACTGTACTACAACGCTTGTGTAGTGCGGTGTTGGGGAGAGTAGAGGCCGTGGCGTTTAACGATTCTTGGAGCGTGTAAAAACGCCGAGCTCTTTCAATCCCGGCCAGCGGGTCCTTCCGATACCCCCGCATATCATGCCACGGTGTCGGACAATTTGATTTTCACTTTATGCGGGAATGGTCAAATAGCCGCTGGAAATTCGGACATTGGAATTGTGGGTGATGGACATATCACGAGGCCGTTCAGAAAGGATGTCTTCAAGAGAAGGGGGGGAGAGGAGGGAGGTCTACTGGCATTATGGACAAGGGGAGGGAGGGGGAAGCCATTGTGGATGTCCACTAATGATGGTATTTTCCAGTTTTTGTTGTTGTTGTTTAATTCAGTTTTAACGGTCAGTGAAACGGGAAAGGGATACCTGAATAAACGTGTCCCCAGTCCCAAATGAACTTTAATTTTTAAAACCTAGGGATAGTCTGGAATTATGTCTAAATTTGTGTTAAACACCATTTTTATGCTGGAATTTCCATTCGAGGTCAAGAAATGTCAGTTAATCAGAAAAATCTGGAAAAATATTTTTGAATTGGTAGCTAGATGGGCAGGCCTGACGAGAGGAAGGGGGGGGGGGGAAACCCCGGGCCCTGGCCTCCGGAATATGTGTTACAAAAATTTTAAATGTTGAAAACGACCTTTTGGAATTGCAATTTTTCTATAGTAAAAATGCAAATTTTCTTTGGTATAAACGCAATTTTTCTTCGTTAAAAACGCAAATTTTTCTTTGGCAAAAACGCAATTTTTCTATGGTAAAAACGCAAATTTTCGAAGATAAAAACGCAATTTTTCTATGTTAAAAACGCAATTGTTCTATGGTAAAAATGAAAATTTTCAATTTTGTTATGGTAAAAACACAGTTTTTCTTAGGCAAAAACGAGGACCATATATCCCCCCCCCCTCCCAAATGTGATGACATATTTGGCCTTGCCCTCCTCCCTTTCCCCCGGGGTGGGCCCTGGCTCTCGGCGCCCCTGGAGATGGGTGCTTGGAGATATATTTATTGGACTTTTGTTATGTTCCATTACACTTGCTGGACACCCTTCTTATCAAAAAAAAAAAAAGTAAGGACGTGGGGGGGGGGAGAGGGGGTAGAATCTAGGATTTAAATGGACAACAAGTGGACAGAGAAAGGGTCAATTTTTGAAGGAAGTTCGGGGATGTCGTTTTTGAATGGCCCCCAAGCACTTGGTGGGGGCTTCCCGGTGGGTTCATGTTTTTTGTAGAACGCAGTCTGGCAGCACTGGTTTACATGATGTTGCCAATTCAAAATGGCCGCCTTAGCTGCGTGGCCGCTATGCCCCAAAGATGAAGAAGTATTTTTCATTAGATGCTATCGTAGTTTCGAAAATGGCCTAGGGAGAATCAATCGGTGCATGATGTTAAACTTCGACGTTTTACTGAACGCAGTTTGAGTAGTGTTCTGAAGGTGAAGATGTAATATTACTTGGCCGCCATTTTGGCCCCGAAAATGGCGTAGATAAATCAGTGCTTCCAGACTCCGGTGTAATGTAGAATGCCAAAGTGTAGCAGCACATGGGTATGCAGGATACCAAATGAAAGTTTGTTTTCTAAATGCGAAAATGTATGATTCTTTGGCTTCTGTTTTGGTCCCAAAAATAACGTGAACGATCAGTGTGGCCAATAATATGACTGCCAAACTGGGAGCAATGTTAGAATTATAGAAGTATACCATTTTGTTGTATTAAAAAAAGTTTATCAGATTTAATAACAATTTTATTAAGAAGAAAATCCATTTGTTTCCATAAGCTTATCTTCAATAATTATTTTATTTCATCTGAAAATGGCATATTCATAAAATAGTCCATAGTTTTATTTTCGATGGATATGCACGTACATTCAAGCAGTAAATAGTAAACATCTGCTTTTATATTTAAAAGCTTTCTATTCATCGAGTAATTTGGCAAACTAATGAATCGATTAACCTACCGACTTTAGAGATTAAATGAATGGATATATACAGTACTTATTTACTTTGAGAAACAAGTTTGTCAAATTTATTTGACGGCATTCTCTGAAACAAAATCCATGATTTATTTAATCGTGTCCGCTTTAATTGAAATGTAATCTTCATTTTTCCTACTGACTTTTAGTAAATAAATATTTTGATTTTCAGATAGGTTGTTTTGGGGGAGTAAGCGGGGGGTTAAGCATGTTTACATAATTACACAATAATATATATATTTTTTTCCCTTTCTGAAAATATGTTTTCTTACCTAGTTGTATTTACCAACAATTAAGCATTAAACAGTATAAACAATATCAGAGCACCAGAGCTTAAAATAATAATGAAATCCATTAACATTGGATAGTAACATTTTATAGAAAGTGTATAAGCTCCCTTAAATCTTTAATTTTTTGCCCATAAAACTAGCCTTAGGAAATAAATATTTCAAGCAAATCGGATGATCCTAACGCTTTAAAAATATACTAAATATTTTTCATCGTAATTTTTTTAAAAGGTTCAGAATGCTACTTTTGACAAAATCCTTTGTTGCATACCACGCATTGCCGGAAGGAATCCTACGTTACAGAAATAAGTTTACGAAATAATGATTTATATAAAATGCCTTCAGTTTGTGGATATTTTAAAGAATAACGGACTACTGGAATATGAGGAACGCCATTGGCAGGAATAAAGGACTGAAAAAAAGGACAACATCAGTTTTCCTATAGGTTGATCATGTCTTATTTTCTATTTCTTAAAATTCAGTATATCGGTATGTACAGTATGCTAATCGCAGAAAATATAATTCTATTGTCGATACAGTTGCGGAACACACCACTAGGTGGCGAGCGACTCTTTTTATACTCTTCCATGTGCACAATAGCATACATGGGAAGAAACATTGAAAAATCAAGTTTATAGTTGACGGACAAAAAACATTACAACCTCTTATGTCTATTATAAAATTTTCCAACCCTTTGTTTTTGCATTTACTTGTCTGTATATCGTTATTCCAAATTCACCCGATGAGGGAGAATTCTGGATTTCTGAACGACCAAGAATATCTACACTTTCCAATGCAATTGGGTTATGCAACCCAAATCACGTGCTTCACAGCAAACCATTCAACAACAATTTTCCAATTCAAACAGTTTATGATGTATTGGTTTTTTGATAGCACCACATCTTAAACTGCCAAAAAGGCAATAAATCACGCAATAATACCAAATCACGTCTGGGTTGGCTTCCTTTTTTCCAAAACCAAGATGGCCGCGAAGAAGCTGTGGGCTCTGGGTGGGTCCAGTGTTGGCATTTTATTGCCTGATTTCAATTTTCTCAAGTATCAATTTCTCTTGCTGCTATAGAAACATCTAGCTTCATCAATTGATAGGAAGCAGGATTACACTAGAGATTAAGAAGAAAAAAACTGTCAATGGAGCCGCCATCTTGGCGTTCACATGATGTATAATATGAGCGCTTTTTTGTATACGGTAGTTCTTTTCTTAAACATGGTTCTCACGAATTGAGACCAAGTGAAATTGCTGCAAAACAACGCATCAATCCGGTCTAATTACAAGTGCGTTGGCCCGAGGTGATGTTTGGAAGCAAGTTCAACCCTCTCGAACCCATGACAAATCCGGGAGAGGATGCAGTGGCAAATTAACCCTGATTTTTTAGGGGGGTATTCTCTCTAATAGCTCTGCATCACATCACACTTTTTCATACCCATGTCGAACAAAAAACCAGTTTCCATTTTGCTGTTTGGTAGCGACCTCCGGCGGCCAAGAGTAGTCCACATGGGAACCGAACACAACGTAAGGTGCCAACTTTCAAATTTTGGAAGACGACTCCACACACCCCCTGGCCTCGCCTCTTTCCCTTGATTCCACGCGTTGGTTTGGTTGCCTTTTCCTATACAAAAATATCCCAAACGTCTATACAAAAAAACCTATCCTAGCCGTCTATGCACAAAAAAATATCCCAACCGTCTTTTGAGTTTCTTATCTATGCCCAAATGCCTCTCACTGCTTGGAGGGCTACCGGTTTTGCCCCCTTACTGCAATTTCTCGTCTGCCCCCTTCTCACAGCTCTTGTTGTTTCTGCCATTCGTGAAAATCCCCCCAGGAAGAAAACAAGACGAAAACAATTTTTGGGCAGATGGTAGCCCGCTTCTTTTTTCGTCCAAATCCAAGAAAACTTAAAGCAGATAAGTGCACTAATGGATGGTCATCAACAAAACTTGTTCCTTGGTTCAAAGTCTCAAGGCAAATTGCACTATTGCTTATATTGGATGCAATTAAAAGCTTGTGGTAAACGATATGATTTAATGATTACCCCAATAGTGGAATGGTGCAACTCTGATGATTCGAATGGAACGTTTAGTTGATGGTATCAATGTGGGATTTTATAGACTCAAGCAAGACCAGTTTTCTTGAGCTTATTGTTGTCTGCCATTAAATTCGTCATTCATCAACTTTAACATTGGGTGAAACCTTTTAATCAGAGAAGCAGTAATCTTATAGTTCCAAAAAAAAAATCGTTTGTGGAAAGCTTTGAAGGCTGAAAAGATAACAGAAATTGTGAGTTCATAAATAAATAAAATTTAATAATGAAACAGTTACACGAAAACCTATTGCTGAGATGGACGACAGAGCAACAAGAAATCACTGTTGTATAGTGGAGAAATTAAAAAAAAGTCATTGAAAATTCATGATGGCATTAGGAAGATTGGTTGCCGTTATTTGAGAACAAGAAATCGAAACTTTTGCTGAGGTAGATGAAATAGCAAAATCGATTCGCTTTTGTAATTGGAAGTTTAAAATATTGTAATGAATGCTCTATAAAACTATTTGAATAATTGCAATAATTTAAAAACTTGCCTATCATCAAATTATCAGCAAATCTGCTAACTTTGCAAAAAAACACGGTGCTGTGTCAGTGACACGGCCTCAAATGTTTTTAACGTAGCCGTTTGATGAAAGGTTCTCGTAAGCCGTTACCTCGCCGCGTAAGCTGATTTACAGCCGTTGGCCGTCATGCTCGCCGTTACACTTCCGTTGCACCGCCACGGTTGAACCTTGGAAAATCTCAGTGTTTGCAGTCTTGCATGTCGCCAGACTTGCATAAATGAGGTAACCTGTAGAATATTCGAACATGCAAATGGGATAATTAAATTTAGTGCATCAAAAGTCTTTAGTTGTAATCTTGGAATTTAATCCGCGTGTTTCATTTCTGTTCCCTGCTATTTCCGTTCTGACTGGTTCATCAATTATATTCCAGCATTCCTTTTGATAAATATTCCCGGCTGGCTCAACCTCTGTTTGATTCAACGGCGAAAACGAGTTGTTTTATAGGTTTACTCTCGACAAACCATGTTTCATTGTCAAATGCTTCGGTGTAGCCTATATTGAGGGATGATGAAAGCTAATGTGACATTCAATGAAGCATGAAATGGGTTTTTATACGCGCGTGTATCTCGGATCTGTATAGCCCTCCCGTACATTAGCAAATTGTAATCAACATGTTTTGATGCATTATTATATGCTTGAATTCGGATAGACGGGAGGCGCATAATTCACCAGATATACCACCTCCAAGTATTTACGTCGCTGTTTTCGTCGCACTTTGCACGCCTATTTCTACCGTTTTTGTACTGATGGCCTGGAAAATGGTTGAAAAATGTGTCTGGATTTGATGTGTTTATTGAGGGGGCATTGACCAACAAGTTCGTACAGATTACTACTGGGGATTCAAAACAGACTAAACGTATTTGAGTTTTTTTTTATTAACTGGACCATATTCTTTCAATGGAATATTGGCATTTTTGCATACTATAGTTGGGGAAACATAGAAAAAGATGAACCCGACAAGAATATTGTCAATTTAATAAAAATCAAGGTTTAAATTAAAAAAATTACCTGTGATACCTGTGATCTTTAAAATTAAGGAAGCACGCCAGAAGTTGTTACCGGTTATCATTGGTGCTCTTGCTTTTAAAATCAAAGTACAATCACGTTTGAACTATTATATTGAAAGATTAGTTCAAGAAAAGTAATCAAACACAGCAAAAGTAAACTAACGCATCTGCATGGGAATTAACTGTCGAGAAGTAAAGCTGTTGTAAAACACGGTTTTCACATTATAGTAATTTCTTTCCCTATTTATCAATTTTTATGTGGCATAGCAAATTTAAGAACAGTAGAACCTGTCTAAATTCATCCTGTGTAAAAGAATAACCTGTCTAAATGCATAAAATGTGCTGGTCCCGAATTGAGACCCATATAAAAGTGAATAAACCTCCCTAAAGTAATAATGAATAATATCTATTGGCCCCAATGATTTTACGAGTGAATATCAACAATGGAAATAACAAAAAATACTAAATTAAGATGAGGTTACCTCTTAGATTGACACCATCCTGGTTGGCATTGAACCACTCAATAATTGTAGACTCCATAGCTGGATATCTGACGCCGGTCCCTAGACGTTTAACATTGAGGTTTGTTTTGTCAGATTTGGCTAGATGCTATGTTGACTTAATTCTTCAATGTTCTAGAGAATGTGGTTTGGCTTACCTTAATATTGTAATTTGTCTCTAGCCACTGCATGAGTTCCTTGTGTGAATTAAGCACTTGGATGATCCTTTTTGTATTGTCCCAGGGATATACGGACAGAATGTCATTGTAGTGTACGTTTAACCTTTAGAATCCCTTTTTTTATCTAGGCCTACACAATTATAACCAAATGCAACAGGCAGGGAGATACAAGGCAATTACTGTACTTGTACATGCACTAAAATGGTGCCCAATAGCTAATGACTCATCTATAGGATTGAAAAAAGGGACAATTCCTTATTTGGCAGCTGTATGTGCCCATGTCTGCTGATGAACCTGTCTAAATGCATATTTTTCACCAGTCCCAAGAGTATGCATTTATACAGGTTCTACTGTATGTTATTATTTTGCCCTCCGGGTTTGTTTCAGCCGCCATTTTGTAAATATATGTAAATATCAAAATTGTGCACCTATTAAATGTCT
>JAQGAE010000880.1:0-28547 GCA_034696685.1 Julus scandinavius | reverse complement strand
CTCATCAAGGACGCAGGCCTAACAGGAAAATTCTGGGCCGAGTTCCTGCACACAGCAGTCCATCTGTACAATCGCTACCCTCGGAAGGTACTTGGAAATATCACTCCATACGTGCTACGCTGCAACAAAAAACCATTGGCCCGACATCTTTATAGAATAGGATGCAAAGCGCACGTCTTGCTCCCGAAGGCCACACAAGGCAGTAAGCTCGCAGATACAGCCATTGCTGTTATCCTGATTGGATACGCTATTTGCTCACGCGGCTGGAGGGTCTGGTGCCCCTCGAGAGGAGTCACCTTGGAATCAACGGATGTCACATTCGATGAGGATTCTTCGCCCTTGTCAAAGTTGCATGATGAAGTCAAAGGCAATCAACAGCCTATGGAACCACGTCGCTCGGTACGCATCAAAACGATGTATGACAAGGTGCGACTATTTGCCCAAAATATTCCTTAGGTCAAGAAGGGCTATTCATCGAGTACCGACAGTGACAATTCGGATGAAGAAACCACACTTATCAGGACACCTACGTATCCAGTAGACCCCTTGATGGGTATAGGTGATCAACCTCCACTACCACTAATCACCAGCATGGCAAAGATGGAGCTAACTACGCCTTCCTCTTCAGAAAGCGTTCCTGTGCAATCACCCTCGAGGGAACCGGAGTCACCTAAACCTGAATCCAGAGAACCACCATATCAGTGGTTTCGGGTCATCGGGCCTCGTCCGAAGGGCGATGGTCGTCGAGTGGTCATGAAATATGGCCCACTTACTATTCTCACTAAGACTCAGTGCAGGGGGTTTATGACAAATCGTAAACTCCCGTTCAGTGACCACTGGCTGGATTTCTTGGTGGCCAATTCCTATCAGGGCCCTTGGGACAAGGTATCAGAACACCCAGGGGAAGAAGACTTGGACAACCTGGAGTTTTACCATGTCGACATCAGTGATCCTATCTCCTACGAGCAGGCGATTCGGGCAGACGATGCCATGGATTGGAGGAGCTCTATGCAGGATGAGATTGCAACACTTAAGAAGCGACTGGTATACGAGTGCGTGGAGGTAGACAAAACCGCCAAAGTGTTAGGCACTCGCTGGGTCTTCGTCCGCAAACGGGATGCATCTCGGAAGGTGAAGCTTCATCGAGCAAGGCTGGTGGCACAAGGTTTCCAACAGCATTTTGGAGTAGACTTCCTGGACACCTACTCCCCGGTTGTGGATTTTTCGCTTGTGAGACTATTTCTCCTGCTTCTTGTCGTTGTCCAACAGTGGATCACAGTACACTTGGACATAAAGTGCGCCTACTTATACGCACAATTTGGAGGAAACAGTTTATGTGAGACCACCCGTAATCGCCGATGAAAAGCCTGGGTCTGTTTGGAGGCTAAGAAAAGGGCTCTACGGACTTCACCAAAGCGGCCAATGCTGGTACCAAGAAATGGACAGAGGCCTAAAGGATCTCGGCTATAGCCAGCTGGAGTCAACCCGGTGTGTATCGTCTTGGATGGTCAGTCATACTTCTAGTCTATGTGGATGACTTTTTGCTGATTGGGTGTACCCAAAAGGATCTCGCCCATGCCTGCTGGCTACTGACACGCCGGTACAACATTAAGAACCTTGGCCCAGTCCGCAAGTTCCTGGGAATTGAAGTGATATCCAGGAAGAATAGAACCATTGCTCTCCATCAACAGCCTTATATTACGAAGATATGCGAGCTCTTTCCAGGAAGCACCGCAAAGTGTGTCTACGAGCCAATGAAGGTTGGGGTTGACATGAAGGCGTTCCATTCTAGTGAATGCTAACTATTGGGACCAGAATGTCAGTACCGAAGTCTAATCGGCTGCCTTCTTTACCTAGCCCGCCATGCCCGTTATGCTGTGGCATTTCTGGCTCGGTTTTGTGAAGCTCCTGGAATAGTTCATTGAGATGCTCTTTCCCATGTGCTAAACTATGTGCGCACCACATCTGAACTGGACCTATGTTTGACCTACAATCAACCTGACAAAACGCTCAATTACCGGGTATATCATACTCCTGGGGAAGGCCACAATTGTTTGGCGCTCCTCTTGTCAAACACTCGTAACGATAGCGGACATGGAGGCCTAGCTGGTTGCAGCCATAGACCTCCTAAAGGAACCCATATGGCTCAAGCGCATTCTCGAAGAACTACATACGTCCATCGAGATAGTCTACGTTTCCCCACATCTATGTGGACAATCGGGCAGCAATCGTCAACGTCCAAAACGATGTCGCAAACTCTCTCACAAAATATATTGATATTTAACTACAATTCATCAAGGAGAGATATAGCGACAAGATGTTCACCATCAGCTATGTGAACATCAAGGACAACCTAGCTGATGTCTTCACTAAGAGAACCCAACGGGAACGGATCCAGCACCTAACACCGTTCCTCCAGCCGGGATCTTCATCAGTGGTCATGCCCCTGAACGGGGAACTGTTGTGTATTCTTCGGTGGCAACACCCCAAATAAATGCCTGTCAGCTCTTAGCTGTTAGCCATGAGCCATCAGCCATCAGCCGCTAGCCGTTAGCCATCAGCCGCTAGCCGTCAGCCACGCTCCGTCAGCCATCAGCTATTGGGTTTTTGGGTTTTGTTCTTCTAGACAATAATACTTCAGTTGGTGCTTAGAGAACAGGGAAGTGAGACATCTCTCACTTCAACTCTCAACTTTTAACTTCAACTGCAATTTCACCTCACTATCTTCAGCAAGTTGGACCAACAATCAAGAAAGAATAGTTGTGAGTTGCATCCACCAAACGGTCCTTTTAAGGACCACACAGGAAGTTAAAGATTCCTTATAGCAATTAAAAGGTAGACCTCCCTTTGTCTGTTTGTTGTTGTTTACTTTACTTAACACCAACACTAATGATCGGCAGAATTAACCTGGTAGTCCTTTCATCTTCATTTACAAAGTTTATGCCCCAACCTAAATTGTCTAATTGAGGAAGAATTTAGGCCAACATGATTTTTTATATTTTCATTGGGAAAAAGACAGGTATCCTTGTCTTGAAAACTTTTTGGGGGCTCTAAGTGAAAATTTAGGTAACTTAATTTTTAGCTGAAAATCAGATAAGTGTCCAAATTGAACGTTTGATGAATATTAATAAGAAAAAGATATTTAAATTATGATTTGGTAATTGCTCAATTATGTTAATCTAAGTAGATAAACAAGTTAGATGCATATATTCAGTGGATTGAGGTGACTACTTTTGGTTAATTCAATTGGTTGTGGCACCTTCGCTTGAGAAGCAGAAGGGAGGCCAAAGTTGATGGTAAAGTCTAATAAGGCCGAAGTTGTCGGTGTTCGGCTATCTCAAAGGCCGAACCGCTTTGACACTGCAAATTGAGGATAACATTAGGGAAGCAGGACTTGGAGAGTGATTTGTAAAGGACTTATACTGTAAGTCCTTTGCAAGCTTGTAGATGCTGAAAATTAACGAAGAGAATTTTCCGAGTTGTATTGGGTTTTTGTCTAAGAATTTATTTTACAGAAGCATCAACTTAACATAGGCGCAAATAGAAGCAAATGCTCTGCAGCCTAAACAATCTAGGTCTCGTGTTACGAATTTCTTTCTCTCTCTCTCTATCTAAAGTTTGGGAGCCCTTTTAAACTAGTAGAATGGAACCCATGTGGTAGAATTGGACCACTAGAATTTAGCGGTCAAAGTCTATGCTCATGACGTCAATTGGGACTTCATGTTTGGATGACCCAGTTAGCATTTGCCTAATGGGTCTAAAGAGGTCAAGTTAATCCTTCCGTATACTAATCCTTTTTGTTATGGGATTATTGTTCTTAAAATAGTTCGGCGTCTCATTTGAGACTTAGGCCGAACTTAGTGCTATTCGGACAATGACGAGTCTTAGCATTTGCTAGTCTTAATGTAAGTAACATAGGGTAATACGCTTTATACACCCCCTAATGCTTTCGAAAAACGTTTTAGTTTGGGGGACAATATAAAATTTTAAGTGGGGCTAATTGAGTTTAGTCTAAACTACAAAAATACAGTCCTAACCTACGAGAGAGACACTAACACTTGTAAAATTTTTTTTTACAAAATATCAAATATGAACTACTTACACAATGAAAAATGTGAAAAATGACAGCAACAATTTTGAAGATAAATTTTCTTTTGCTGCTAACATCTGGGATTACATGATGTAATCGGGATCCTGGACTCGCTCAAGCATCGCGTTAAGGATGTCCACGTTGTTCGCATTGTACCAGCCAGTGGTTGTACATTGACGCGCCACGTCAAGGATTGCCGAAGTTTGGACCTCTCCCGACAGTTCGTGTAAGTCCGAAGTTGGCTGTTGAAGGTGCTGATTAGCACGGTGTTTTACGAACTTGACGAGTTCGGTTCCATCGACAGGTATGTTGTGGGTGTCGATCATATCAAGACTATTAAATAATAGTCGGTCTAAGTCCGAAGACAGGTCAGCCATGACACTTGATAGAACTTCGAAAAAACTGGAAATCTCAATCGTTGAAAATACACTTGCTCGAATGAAACGTGGAAGACAAGAGAGGTAGAGTCAAAGTTCACCAGAGCTTTAATAAGCTAGGAGGTCAGTGGGCGTGACACTCAATTGAATTAGCGACCTATTGGGCGGTTCATTAGTGACACGTAGGGTCACGTCCATTTGGACTTTGAAATTCATATTGGCAGAGGTGCAGGCACCTGTTGAATGGGATGGACCGTTATTCGAAGCATTTTAATTGCATCCTGGTTCGAAATTCGAACTTGGCCAATGTATTCATATAGCATTTCCATGTTCGTTTGGAATTCGGCGTTATTATAAAAGTTCGGACTGATTACGTTAACGAACTTTTGCGCCATGGAAGGATCCCAACCCTTTTCTAATAAATAGTTTGCAGCTCGGCAAACTTTGAACGTTGTTGTACGTTCTTTGTTGTCCTTTTTAGGACTTTCTTGATCGAGTATCTTGGACTTGTTTTTGGTGGGTCTGCTGCGCTTTTTTATACTTTTTTGATTCGGGATAGCATCAGTATTGGATAATGGGCACGCTGATTGCATGGAAGGTAAGTCCAACATTTGTTCGATCTTCCTTTTTGTGCTAAGTATTCAGTATTGTATACTGTCATAGCATTTTGCGTAGAGGATAAGTCCAAACATTTGAAAGGTCTTCCTCGAGACTTAGTTCAAAGTATGGGAGTATTATCGTCCTCATCTTCGGCTTTAGTCAAGTCTTTGGCATTGTATATACCAAGCGTTTTAGAGGGCAAGGTATCCCACACTTCATAAGTTGTGGATGAAATGATTTCATGGATTGTATAAATCCCATCTCTTTTAGCGGTTAACCTTGATGTGAAACCCTTGTGTGCAAAACTGTGCTAGAGAGGTTAGCCACACTTTATCACCAACCTGAAAATCAGGGGTGATAGTACGAGATTATGCTTTAGTCTTCGGTCATCCTGAGCTTGTTTGAGTTTGTCTTGACATGCTAGGAGTTTGCTGGAGAGTATTTCCAGGAATTCTGAGAATTTATTCTTGCAGAATAGCAGGTTATAACAGACGTCATTGAATGTCAGTAAGTTGTACATGAGGTGATCTGGGTGTTCGACCAAAGGTTTGGAAGAATTCACTTTCTTTAGTTACTGGGCTGGGGCTTGAGTTTATAGCCGATCTCATGGTTGCAAGATGCTCATCCCATGTGTTATGGGCATTTTCCACAGCTATGTAAAGTTTGACCTTTACGTCCCTGTGTTTCCTTTCTACATGATTAGCTTGGGGACGGTATTGCGCAATGTTTTGCAGCTTGAATCCCATAGCCTTTGCTGTTTGTTTCAAGATTAGTGAAACAAACTGGGGACCATTGTCACAACGGACAAATTTTGGTGTCCGAAATCGAAGACAGATTTCCTCGATTAAAGTTCGAGATATTGTCTCGGCCTTTAAGTCACAGATGGGGAAGAGCTCAACCCATCCGGTGGCGATGCCACATGCTGAGAAGATGTATTTGCTTCCAGCTTTTGTGACTGGGAAAGGACACATTAAATCGATAGCTAGGGTATCGAACCTAGGAGGTTTAGGAGGTGAAGACACTGGAGTTTTATCTGCAGTGTTCTTAGACTTTTACCTTTGTCACTCCGTGCAATGTAGAACATGTTCGTGCTTGTTGCCTGAGTCCAGGCAAGTAGTACCATTTGGATATCCTACTTATGGTGGCGTTTTATGCCAGGATGCCCTGCTTCAGGTGCATCATGGTTCCATTTAAACTCTTTTTGATGTAGAACAGCTGGAAGTATTAGTTTGGGATTGTCGTCAAGCGCAGTATCCATAATCTTATAGAGGACTCCATTAGCTAGGGAGTATTCCCTATTGTTGAAAGTTCGATCTTCAGTGTCCCTTGGATCATCCTCAGCTTCTATGGCTCGGATGATGTGATGGCACTGCTGGTCTAAGAGTTGCATTTCACAAAAGTCTTCAGCCGTGATTGGCTTTTCATCCACCAAAAAATAATAGATAAGTACCACAAGATCTAATTGTCCTGAGGTACGAGATAGCAAGTCTGCTAAATTGTTCAAGTCTCCTGGGATATATTTTACATTTAAGACGAGCTGCTGGATTTCCATCAGCCAGCGAGCTACTCTGCTCTTGGGTTTTTTTGGTTTTGCTCATTTGTCTCAGGGGAGTATGGTCAGTATGCACGACGAAGGTCAACCCATCCACATAACTGTGGAACTTCTGAACTGCCCAGATGACTGCTAGAGCTTCTTTCTCTGTTGGAGAATAGTTCGTTTGAGCGGAGTTGAAGGACTTTGAGGCGTATTCTATCACTCGAAAGTCATCTCAATCACATTAGCCGAGTACTGCTCCCATGGCTTCATTGGTTGTGTTCGTATAGAGATGAAAACTCTTATTGAATAAAGCTGAGCCAAGATTAGGGTTGTATAGAGATGGTGTTTCAGTTTGTCCATGGCCTGTTTGCAGGCATCGGTGAAAACAAACAGTTCATTTTTTTTGAGAGCAATTTATGCAAAGGAGTTGCAATTGTGGATAAGTCTGGTATTAACTTTCTAAACCACTTGCAAGAGGCCAAGAAAGATTTGAGTTGTTTCATATTCTTCAGGTAGTCCATATTTGAGGTGGCCACTACTTTATTTGGGTTAGGACTTATTCCTTGACTGCACAAGACATGTCATAGGAACAGAAGTCTTTTCATAAAAGACTCTTCAACAGTATCTCTGCCAACGTATAGATTGTCTTGGTAGGCTTTGACAAGCACGCCAGTGATCGTCTAGATTATTTTATCCACAACCCGTTGACAGTGAGCTGCAGAGTTTGGAGCTCCCATCGGCATTCTCATATAACTATACGTTCCAAATGTTGTGATAGTCGAAAACAGCTGTTGGCAATTCTTATCGATAGGAATTCGCCAGTAACAGTTGGTTAAATCAAGAGACGACATGTACGGCTTGATCTGGATCTCTGCCATTAGATCATTGATTTTAGGCAGTGGATATCTGTCCAGTATGATAACTGCATTGAGAGCAAGGAAATTCGTGACCATGCGATATTCACTGGCATTTCCAGGCTTGGGTACCAGCAATGATGGTGCTGCCCAAGGAGAAGAAGAGGGTACCATGTATCCTTTCTTTATGAGGTCATTGACCCTTTCATGAAGAATCTTCTTCATTGGTGACACGGTGTACGCCCTTACTGCTAAAGGTTGAGCATCAAGCTTGATATCGATTCTCTGTGGGGGGACATCTGTAGTTTCTTCAAAAATTCCTCGATGTACTTCCAGTAGTTGGTTGACTTCATCTCTATCTTCTGCAAAGAGATGTGGAGCTTCATCACTTCGAAGAGTGACAGTTTGCAAGGTTTTAGGCAGACGCATGTGGTTCTCCTGGGAAATTTCATCTGAAACTTCCAAGCTGGTGTTGGGAAGAACTCTTTCGATCTTATCCACCAGGCTCATAGGTGCTTCTGCTCAATGATTTGTATGACAGGGTTCTTGAATTGCCATTGGAGTCCTCCGCAGTCAATTAAGATTTCGGCATGTCTTAGGAAATCCATCCTAAGTATATTGATCGACTGATCATACGAGGGGATGATTGTGATTTCCTGATGGAATGTTCTACCTTCTAGTACAACTTCGACGGTGGCAAGTAATGCTTCATACTCATTTTTCACCTGGTCTGCAAGTTGTACGCTACGTCTGCAGCGAGTCATAGGTTGTCCTAGACTTTGTAGTTGCTTGTGAAGTTGTTTTCGCTCAAGTGAGATGCTTGCTCGTGGGTCAAGTAGGACTTGATGTTCCACACCTGCCAAGCTACAGTTTGCATGAATTAATAGGTCTTTTGATTGTGAGGTGGTGGCGATAGTTGTATTCAGCTTTTGTCGAATTGGCAGAACGACTAGGTTAATTTTTAAAACCTATTTCCACACCCTTTAGGACAATTGAGTGTGTTTGTACCTTTGTTGCCACAGACCCTGCAATCTGGTTGTTGTTCTGGCACAAGGTTCATGGCTTCTTTTGGCTGAGGGTCATCCAGTTTTATGTACTGTACCCTATTCTGCTTCACTGGAGCAGTGTTTTGCGTAACCGTGGTATTCGGCTAAGGTGCAGTTGTTTGGGCTGTTGTAGTTTGGCTGGTGTAGGAAAAAGTACATTTTGTACTTTGGCTTGATTCCTGCTCTTGCTTTTGCAGTATAGCTAAGTAATTAATAATCACTTTAAACGTATGTTCGAGCGCGAGGTGTGATCTTTAAGACTCGGGGTCAGAACTTCTTATTTGAGCAAATGTGTTTGAGCGCGAAATGTTCCCTTTAGGCTCAGGGTCTAAATGGCTTATTCGCTTTGGTTGCTATTTTGTGCACCAAGGAATGACTAACACTATTGGGTGTTAGTTAGCATTTGAACAAGCAGTATTTACTGTTTAAGTACTAACTTTGAGTACTTGTTCATGAACATTTGTTCGGTGAAACTGTTGTAACTTTTTAGCAATGCTGGTTTTGGCGCTTATTATTTTGGTTACAGTTTAAAGGTGAATGTTTTTCACCACGTTGTCTTTCCAGTTATGAACTTGGATTGAGAACAACTGGTATGCTTGATACCCAGAGAACATGAGAGTTTTTGTTACTTTCGGGTTGTAGGTGTTCAGCTTTTGCAGTTGAGCGCTATTTATGTACTATTTAATTCGCTAGTATAAAGGCAGAGTTCTTTTAGAGCACAAGATTTGTTCAACTCGGGTCCTGGATGTACGTGCCACACTGTTGGGCACCAGTTATAATTATAAGGTTTTCGATAAGGGAATAACTGGTATTAGAGCTTAGTACTTTTAGAACACGAGAATTTTCTTAAACTCGGGTCATGAGGTACGTGCCACGCTGTTATGCGCTAGTTATGAACTATTTAGTTCAAACTGGTATTAGGGCTTTGGTACAGTAGCGCACAAGATTTTCTCGGGTCATGGGTGTTCGGCCACGCTTTTGGGTGCTAGTTATGATCTCCGAAATTTTCCGAACGAGAATTTTCCAAGTCGTATTAGGTTTTTGTCTAAGTATTTATTTTACAGAAGCATCAACTTAACATAGGCGCAAACAGGAGCAAATGCTCTGTAGCCTAAACAATTTAGGTTTCGTGTTAAGAATCTCTTTCTCTCTGTTTATCTAAAGTTTACAAGCCCTTATATACTAGTAGAAGGGAACCCATGTTGTAGTTGGACCACTAGAATTTAGGGGTCGAAGTCTACACTCATGATGAAAAGTAGGACTTCATGTTTGGATGACCCAGTTAGCATTTGCCTAATAAGTCTAAAGAGGTCAAGTTAATCCTTCCGCATTCTAATCTCTTATGTTATGGGATTAGTCCTAGAGGATGTTGGACTTCCAATATCCCGTCTCACCATTTGGGTGTTTTTAAAATAGTTCAACATCTTATTTGAGACTTAGGCCGAACTTAGTCCTATTCGGACAATGACGAGTCCTAGCATTTGCTAGTCTTAATGGAAGTTACATAGGGTGAAACACTTTAGGATTTTAATTTTAATTACAATTTCTGCAAATATGAACCATACTTTCATCCTGCAATAATATTGTATATGTAAATATTAATATATTTGTTCCAAATTAACCAATTTTCAGTCATTTGTAGTTGAATTTCTAATTTGCTATTACTTTTTAATTGTAAAAACATTGTAAACACTCATGCTATCCCTGTAGTTTAGGATCCCGGTGTGTTCTATTAGGTGAGTCTCTGGGTGTTTGCCAACACCGAGAGGTTCTGTGGCTGGTGGGACTTAGGTTCCTTTGGTAGCAGCATTCTGCGGAGGCAGAGGTCCCTTTGGTTCACTAGAAACAGAATTTAAGAGGTATGTATATCCCCCGAGGGTCAGTTGACAACTAACGGAGGTTGCGAACTCTTGTGTGTTCAACTGACAAACATCACTGAGGGCGATCAGTGGTATGCAGCAAATGACAATGGCATTTCATTCCTACAGGAACTCTCTGAGTTTAGGTTATTTCTAGTGAGATAGTTTTGGTAATGGGCATAGCCAAAAATCCTTTACAGAGAATATTATTCTTAGTTTACAGAATGCATGAGTTAAAACTTTTTAGCTTAAACATGAATAAGTTCTTAATTTCCAATTTTTGTAACATAGCAATACAATTATTCAGCTAGTGTACAGCTTGAGAGTCAGACTGACTGAGGTTCCTCAAGATACTAGGCCCTAATATACATACCCATGGTGGTCCCATTGCTACTTTGGTCATGTATTAAGGAAAGTTTATTATCCTAGCCTTATTTTTGAGGTCACGATGCTTGCCTTTGTAGCTAAAGTTAGGGGTAAAATAGGGATAGCAATGTGGTAAGCATTACTTTAAAAATTATTTCAATATGTCCTGATCAGATCCTTAAAGGCACTGGATCCTAAGAACAGTTTAATTAATACTAGTTTATGCACATCATATTTTTCAAAATCACTACACAACTGACACAACCTTTCAGATGCTAAGAGCATCTGATTAAATTATCCTTAATTTAATTTAGATTTCTTATCTATCTTGAAAATTCAAGATTAATAAACACTAACTAAAGTATCCAACTCCTATTTTGGAATGGGCAGTACCACAACTTAATGCTAGACATGCAGTATTAGTTTGGCAGAAGTGGTTTAAATTTTTTGACACCTTCTATGACTGGTTTTCGCAGTTTTCCACAGTTGTTTCCAGGAAAATGCCATGATAGTTACTCTAAAAATCGTCCACGACTATGCATCTTCCTCTATTCACTTCTATTTTAAATTATCCAAAAATAAAAACAAATCCAAAAACTATATTCCAAATTTCCCAGGCTGAGTTCAACAGTGCATATTTGCTAAAACAAGAAAAATCCTTAGGGCCGGTTGCACCAACAAAGGATAAGCTAAACCTAAGGTTAACCGTGAGTTAACTGGGAAAAGCATTGCACCAAAGGAAGTGAGCAGTTGACCATTGGTTAACTTGAAGAAAACCAATGAGGCTAACCCTGAGGTTAACTCGTGGTTTTATATAACTTCAGGTTAGCTAACCTTTTATTTAACCTTTGTTGGTGCAACCGGCCCTTAGTGACTAGAATAAGTTGTTGATGATTACACTATTAAACCAGTTTACAACCCAAAGAAAAAATTTTGAAAAAAGATTGCAAATTGTTGAAAGCTGGTGCAAAGTTCACGCCTAACCTTTCTCCATTAGGAATTTCTTTCCGAATTTCCTTGACCTATTGGGAATTCCCTTTCCTACATTTTTGCCATGTTTTGCATAATGTTTTGCATGTTTTGCTATACAGAGCACAACAGAGCACAGATTAATGTTGTTCACAGATGCAACAACACCACTTTAACTGTTCAAGCTTTTGTTAAATTTTACAGTAGAAAATAAATCATTTATTTAAAGTGATTCAACCTGCCTCGATTTTCATCACAAATTATATCAATTAGTAACTTTGCAGTAAAATTACATACATTAGTTGACAATAGTCACCCTATTAGTTCGACATTGAGTTAGTTATAACCAATTTTTTTATAATTAAAGGGCTTATTGCAACAATGTGATAAGCCACACATTTCAAATTGTTCAGGAGAGTGATTTTTAAGTTTTAAAAAATTCTATAATTCTAATGGACGATCGAATTAACAATTTTTTATGTTATTATAATCTTTAAACATAATAGGCACCCCTTTCAACATTCAGAAGTCAATTTAATACTGAGGATTATTTATTACAATTTTTTTTTAATACAATACCAATATTTTTGTGGCTTATGATTATTTTACCCAAAAATAATTTGTCAAATGTTTTTTATAGATAGAACCAAATTGTAAAAAAATAATAAACAATGCTCAAATACTGCAAAATTATGTTTAACTTTTTATGTTTAATAATACTTTTTTTTAAATTGTTGCACTATATTATGATCTCGACATGATCATGAACTTTTCTGGCAAGACTATGATAAGCCACATTTATTAATAAAATGAGCTGTGCATGACTAAGGGCCGTACAATGTATCAAAATTTGAGAGAGTATGAGCAAGTTGGTATTGCTCTTGCTCTCATGAGTATTAGGTGGAAACAAATACTCACATCTTACTCATTTGGTACAATGAATGAAAAACTAAACTACCTTATGCTCATTCTCATGTGAGATTTTGCTTGATAATCTTGCTCATAGCTACCAGGCATGAGTAATATATATTGCTGGCAAAAAACATAAGCCAGGACTTGATAAATGATCATAATTTCAAAATGGCTACCATTGGCAGTGATAAAACCATGTTAGGATAGGAGGGAAAGGAGTATTTATTTAAAATTATTGAAAAGTGTAAAGATATTTTAGAGTCAAAAAAGAATAATCCAAAATAAATTATCCAATTATAAAAATTAATTTACATTATCACAGGTTAAGAAATGCATTTGCCTACAAGGGTAAAGAATAAGGGAGAGTGGGTAGGATTAGGCCATTTTTCACCTTTTTATTTTTAAAATTATTCACAAACCATATAACATAAAAAAATGTTTTCACAAATTTGCTTAATACTTTTGGGAATATTGTAGACAGTGTTGAAAATATTTTCTTATTACTAAAATGAGAAAAATAATTGAAATAAAACTACTCTCCAAAGTGTCCCAGTCCTCCTGCATGCAGGAGGAATAGGGAACATTGCAGGAGAATTTTTGCAAAAAATTAATTTTTTTGATTTATTTGCATTGATAGGAACACACCTTACCTTTTACCAAGAATTTTTTTTACAAAAAATAACGAACTATTTAAGGGTATTGAAACCTAATCCTTTTCAATGGGTAAATTGGCAACAACACCCACAGCCAAACAAAAAAAGATTAACTAAAAATAAAAATTGTTTAAAATAGCTTGATAAATCAGTAAGGTCATTTGTTTGTCGGTTTTAACTTTAAAATAGT
Source organism: Julus scandinavius (assembly GCA_034696685.1). Lineage (NCBI taxonomy): Eukaryota > Metazoa > Arthropoda > Diplopoda > Julida > Julidae > Julus > Julus scandinavius. The sequence goes on along the minus strand of JAQGAE010000880.1, from coordinate 15,094 downwards.
AGATATTTAATTTAACTTATTATTTGAATTTTTGCACTCACAACTTGCCTATCTTATGCTGCCACCTACTTGCAACATGTGCAAAATAACAGACATTTTTCAAACTTGTGTATTAATTTTAAAAAATCTACTATTTAAAAGTAAAAAACGACAAGCGAATAACCTTGCTGATTTATCAAGTTATTTTAAACAATTTTTATTTTTATTTAATCTCTTTTTTTTGGCTGTGAGTGTCGTTGCCAATTTACCCATTGAAAATGATAGGGTTTCAATCCCTCATAAAATTAACTAACATCGATGCAAAATGCATAAATTTCCCGCAATTTTGATTTCCAGCAACAGGGACTGTCCCATTTATCCTGCACTATTGTGTCCCAATCCTCCTGCCACTAGGTATTTGTCCTAAACGCACCGCAAGATTAAAAGGACCTGGCAGATTGGTGTGAAACATCTAATAACATCATAAGCATCCTAACTGCAATTAATTAACTTAATTTAAAAACGTTTTTTCTATAAACAATACTTTAAGAAGAGTTTAATATTTAAAGTAAAAACATACTTTCACCAGAAGGCCACCATTTTACATAAACAAATATGGGAACACGAGTGCCATGTAGACCCACAAGTGTCTAACTTTTTACACATCCAAATTTTAAATTATTAGCAATATCCCATACATCCGGCATCCCATTGCATTTGATTGATCTGAAACAAACATTTCCTCGCAATTTGTTGTCATTGTTTACTTACAACAACATGTTTAAAAATGTTTAATTTAGGAAACGAAAATAAGATACTGTAAAGCATATCACCGTACATTTCTGTTAGACTAGCAAATGCTAGGACTACCTATTGTGTCCATTGTTCAGATAGGACTAAATTCGGCCTAAGCCTCAAATGGGACTCCTCACAATTTAAAACACCCAAATGGGAAACCCAGGATATTAGAGTGACCAATATCCTATTTTGGACATAATCCTCAAACAAAGGGGATTAACAGAAGGAATGTTCTAGAAACTTCTGAGACCCAATTAGGTGAATGATAATTGGGTCAAACTAATGTAAAGTGACCCATTGACAACACAAACAAAACCACCAACCTCTAATGCTAGTGGTCGATTTAGATCACATGGGATCCCTTTAAACATGTATAAGGGCTCCCAAACTTTAGATAGAGAGAGAGAGAAGGAGAGATATCCAAATACTATCTTCTCATGATGTTCTAGACCAGAGAGCTTGCTCCTGTTAGAACCTAGTATACTTGTCACTGTCTTTTGCAATAAAGAATACTAAAGAACCAAAACCAACGAATTGGACTCTTTTACTTCCAGCTAAGCTCACACATTTATACAGAACTCACAGTTTAAGTCCTGGTCCTATCACTCTCCGAGGCCTACTTCTCTCGTGTTATCTTCACTTTGCGTGTCAAAGCGGTTCGGCCTTAAGGAAGCCGAACACCGACAACTTCGGCCTTATTTGACCTAACCATCAACTTCGGCCTTCCCTTTCGCTTCTCTTGCGAAGGTGCATAAATCCAGTGAACTCACATTAAGTAGTCACCTCATAACTGGCGCCCAAAAGTGTGGCACCTACCCCATGACCCGAGTTCAAGAAAAAATCGTGCTCTACTAGTACTAAGCCTTATTACCAGTTTTGTACAAAAGCTCATGACTGGTGCCCAGCAGCAGGGCACGTACCCCACGACCCGAGATCAAGAAAATCTCGTGCTCTACAAGTACTAAGCTCCAATAGCAGTTTTTTTAACTATTTCATAACTGGCGCTCAACAGCGTAGCTAATACCACTGCGAACCGAAAGTATCAAAAACTCTTGTGATCTAGAGGTATTTAAAATTAATACCTGTTATTCTCAGAGATCATAACTGGAGCCTAACAGCATGGCAAGCCAAATGCAATTATTAGAGTTGGTAATTCACGCCCAACAGCGCCAATTTCTCTAACCAAACAAATGTTCGTGTACTAGTACTCCAAGTTAGGATTAAAAAAGTAAATATTGTTTAATTAGCAAATGCTTACTAACACTAAATAGTGTTAGCCATTCCTCAGTGCTTAAATAGCGATTTAAAGCAAATAATACATTTGACCCCAAGCCCAAAGTGAACACCTCATGCTCAAACACATTTGCACAAACAAGAAGTTCCGACCCCGAGTCCCAAAGGGCACACCTTGCGCTCGAACATACGTTTGGAGAGATTATCATTCACAAAGCTATTCTGCAAAAGCAGAAGCAGGAATCAAGCCAAAGTACAAAAGGTACTTTTCCTACAACAGCCACACTGGCCCCTGTAGTGACTAACGTTCGAACCACTAAGAATTCTAATAAGAAAACTAGTGAACTGAATAACGAACATTTAAGTGGTGTGAATTCACGTCAGAGTCAAAGTTCGACACCTTTTGGTGCAAATATCAGTGATCTAACTGCTCCAAGTGAAATTGACCAACCAGTCAGTTCTATGCAGACCCACACGGGAGATGACATTTTCGCTCCATTGGAGGTTCTGCAAATTTTGACTATTGCAGGAATATATATTCCTAGCGAAGTGTCTAAATGCTTTGCCAACTGTCCACAATTCCTCGACCTTACGCAACAAGTCGCTCAAACGATCGATAACTTTGAAAGGACTGATTCAGGCTTAGAGTTTGAGAGAAACTCGGCCTACGCAGCACTAATGTCAAGCATGACTTCGTCTACCAAAAGGATAGTCGGACTTGACAAATGTCAGAAGGAGCTAGAGCAAGCTCTCACAACCTTTCAACAAGAGTTCTACAATCTAGAAGTGTCCAAATGTGTCGATCATAACTGGTCCTACTGCAAACCCAATTAGGAACACCGCTCCAGTGACTTCAGCCTTAATCAGTCCGAACTCTGGTTGCGCTCCAGTCACTTCGGCCTTAATCAGTCCGAACTCTGGATGCTCGGTGATGCTCGGACAAACAAGTGCATCCACAGTTAGTACCGATGACACCACCCTAAATAGGGTTAGTCGGAAAAAATCGACTACAGTGCACATGATTTCACTGAGGCCAAAGTAACCTCTGAGGTCTTTGCAGCCGTTTAGAAGTTCTCCAGAAAAGGAGACTTCTTGGATAGTTGGTGGGAACAAGTTCAGTTTATAATCGATGCCAACAAATTTACCGAAGACCAAGGGTATGATGCCCTCTTCTGGTTATTAATCGGTGAAGCTCGAAGCTTCTGGTTTAAGAAGAGGTACACCTCCAAAACCTTTGCCGAAGCAAAAATTGCTTTCTTCTTTCAATATGGAACATATGAGACAAATATTGTGCTGTGCGAACAAATTAGTCATCTCAAGCAACACGAGTTTTAATCAACTCGAGAGTTCATCGAACTTATCATGTCCAAGTACCACAAAATGTCGTACTTACCCATGCCTCAAGTGATGGTACAAGTCATTTTTCTGGCCTTACACCCATCTATATCCAGACATATAGATGTTGAACAGGTTAAGGACCATATGCAGCTTAGAAAGCTAGCAATAAAGCAAGAAAATATGCTTCTGTCTGTGCAACAATGGCAACAGCCAATCAAAAAGGTTGCAGTTAAAACCAGAGCTGGCATACCAATACTACCACTAACTGATACACAGGTTAGATGGAGTCATTCCAAACTGAGTTATAGTTACCACAAGACTAGTAACACAAGCCAAAATCGAAACCGATATAAAGGCTCGACTCAGAACCAACAATCTGGTTCTCATAATGGTCAGAGACATATCAGCTTTAACCGTTATAACAGAGGAAGCTCAAATGGAAATCTACAGCCTACCCAAACAACTGCGCCTCAGATGAATACCATAGTGATGCAGAACACTGCTTCAGTGAAGCAGAATAGGGTTCAGTACATGATACTGGATAACCCTAGGCCAATAGCAGCCATAAACCTTGTCCCAGAACCACAACCAGAGTGTAGGGTCTGTGGTAAACAAGACACAAACACACTCAATTGTCCAAAAGGGTGTGGAAATAGGTTTTTAAGCAATAACCTAGTCGTTCTGCCAGTTCGACAAAAGCTGAACATAGCTATAGCCACCAACTCGCTATCAGGAGACCTGTTGATCTACGCAAAATGTAGCTTGGCTGGTGTGGAACATCAAGTACTATTTGATCCTGGAGCAAACATCTTTCTTGGAGGAAAACAACTTCACGAGCAACTACAAAGTCTAGGACAACCTATGACCCATTGCAGACGCAGTGTACAGCTTGTTGATCAGGTGAAGAAAAAGTATGAAGCCTTACTCGCCACCGTCGAAGTTGTACTCGAAGGTAGAACCTTTCGTCAGGAAATCACAATCATCCCCTCGTATGATCAGTCGATCAACATACTTGGGATGGATTTTTAAGACAGGCTGAAATCTTAATTGACTTTGGAGGAATCCAGTGGCAATTCAAGAACCCTGTCATACAAAACATAAAAGCCTGATGGATAAGATCGAGAAAGTTCTTTCCAATACCAGCTTGGAAGTTTCCCATGAAACTTCCCAGGTAAACCACATGCGTGTGCCTGAAGCCTTGCAAACTGTCACCCTTCGAAGTGATGAAACTCTGCATCTCTCTGCAAAAAAAAAAAGATGAAGTCAACCGAGTACTGGAAGTACATCGAGGGATCTTCGAAGAACCTGAAGAAGCTGCAAATGTCCCCCTCAGAGGATCGATATCAAGCCTGATGCTTAACCTTCAGCAGTAAGGGCGTACACCGTGTCACCAATGAAGAAAATTCTTCAAGAAAATGTCAACGACCTCATCAAGAAGGGATATATGGTACCCTCTTCTTCTCCATGGGCAGCACCATCATTGCTGGTACCTAAGCCTAAAAATGCCAGTGAATACAGTATGGTCACAGACTTCCGTGCACTCAATGCAGTTACCATACCGGACAGATATCCACTGCCCAGAATCAATGATTTGACGGCAGAGATACAAATAAAGTCGTACATGTCGTCCCTTGATTTAACTAGCGGTTACTGGCAAATTCTCATACACAAGGATAGCCAACAGCTGTTTACGACCATTACACGATTTGGAACGTATAGCTATATGAGAATGCCAATTAGTGCTCGATACTCTGCAGCCCATTGTCAACGGGTTGTGGATGAGATAATCTAGACGATAATTGGTGTGCTTGTCAAAGCCTACCAAGATGATCTGTACATCGGTAGTGACACTGTTGACGAACATATGGAAGATTTGGACAGAATCTTCAATAAGCTCGGCCAGAGAAACTTCGGTTTCAACAGAAGGAAATGTGAGTGTTTTATGAAGACACTTCTCTTCCTAGGACATGTCTTGTGCAGTCAAGGAATAAGTCCTTACCAGGATAAAGTAATGACCATCTCTCATTTTAGAGATATTAAAACTCGATCAAGAAAGTCCTAACGAGGACAGCGAAGAACGTACTACAATGTTCAAAGTTTGCCGAGCAGCAATCTGTTAGGTAAGGGTTGGGATCCTTCCATGGCGTAAAAGGTTATTAACGTAATAAGTCCGAACTTTTACAATAACGCCAAAGTCTAAATGGACATGGAACTCCTATATAAATACTTAGACCAAGTTCGAACTTCGAACCAGGAAGCAATTAACATGCTTCGAATAACAGTTCCATCCTATTCAACAGGTGCCTGCACCCCTGCCAATTTGAATTTTAAGGTCCAAATGGACGTGACCCTACGTGTCACTAATGAACTGACCAATAGGTCACTAATTCATTTGAGCGTCACACCCTCTGACCTCCTAGCTTACTTAAGCTCCTGCGAACTTTGACTCTTCCTCTCTTGTTTGTTATCTACGTTTCTTTCAAGCACGTGCGTTTTTACAGATTGAGATTTCCAGAGTTTTCGAATTTTTTCCAAGCGTCATGGCTAATCAGTCTTCAGACTTAGACTAGCTGCTCTCGCGTAGTCGCGAATTGAATGACACCCGCGATATTCCTATGGATGGGACCGAACTCGATGAGCTTGGGAGTCATCGTGCTAACCAGCACCTTCAACAGTCAACTTCGGACTTCCACGAACTTTCGGGAGAAGTCCGAACTTCAGCGATCCTTGCCGCGGCACGTCAATGTACAACTACTGGCTTGTACAATGCGGACACTCTTTTGGCTTTATTGCCACTTGTCCAAAATCCAACAACGTTAGACAACATTGTGAGGATTGTCAGAGGATTAAACTCTGCATTGGATGCTGCTTTTTCGGCGCTAGTGATCGTCAAGCCGCCGAGAATGTGCTTGAATGCAGCATTTCAGCCTAGCAAGCTAGTGAAATCACCAACCAATTGCCACAGCCAAGTCCGACGCGTCCAGCAGCAGTATAACACATCTCCGAAGATATTGCCAAACTTCCTTCTACACCTTCGACGGTAGACAGGTCCCCTACACCAACTTCTCGAAAGGTCCTGGCTCTTTGCAAAATGCTACTACAAGCTACCAAGAAGCCAAAGAAGTCTGCTCCAGCCACTGTTCAGTCTTCGGCACCTAAACAGTCCGAACCTGATCAGTCCGAACTATTTCAGATCGAACTCGGCACATCAGCCTTAGCAACAGATGATGACTCGCCAATGGCTGAAACTATGTCTGCAAGTTTTGGAGAAAAGGTCCCCTTCTCCGCAGCCTGGACTATCTTCACGTCCAGATGCCACAGTATTCAAGATACCGAGAAAGATGGCATCCACCATTGCTGCCAAACAAACCAAGCGTCATCCAACCAAGTCCAGCAAAATCGTCAAGAAAACCACTTCAGCTAAAAATGGACCAAAGAAGCCACTGTCGTCTGCTGATGAAAAGATTACAGCACACACCCGCTCTTGAGAGTTTACAAACAGGATGGGATGACCTTGGACCCACTTCTCAAAATTTCCCGGAGAACCACTGATTCTTTGGCAATATTTCATGGAGACTTTACAAAACCTGGAAGAAGGTTCTCTTGACCTGCAGCAATACCACCCTACAATAGCGCGTCTCCGGTCCAAGATCATCACATCTATGTACGTCCACAATAAACCTGGAGATAGGGTCTTCGACGCCTGGAAGGAGTTGACCACGTTTCCACGACCACTTGGTGGCAAAGAGTGCTGCTAGTACTGCTTTCATCACAAGCGGTATGAATCCTGCATCACTCACTGGGACGGTGCCTACCAGATTCCGCCATCACGAAGACTCAAGACACCACTTGGGAAACCTACCTGCCTCATCAACGATCACAATATGGACATTTAAGCTCCTGATTACTACATGTAGTCTATCCAGATGTCGGCAGTACAACCTAATAATACTTTCAAATTGTCGCGTTTCATATTTTTGTGTAAGTAGTTCTCATTTTGAAATTTTTTTAACATGTTTTTACCAAGTGTCTCTTTCTCATTAGGATAGGACTGCATTTTTGTAGTTTAAGAATTTAACTCAATTAGGCCCGCTTAAAAATTTAATGTCCCTCAAACAAAAGTTTTTCGAAAGCATTAAGGGGTATTAAGCTTAACACAGTACATTTCTGTTAGATAGACTAGCAAATTTTAGGACTATCCATTGTGTCCATTGTCCAGATAGGACTAAATTCGGCCTAAGTCTTAAATGTGACACTAAACAATTAAAAACACCCAGGATATTGGAGTGACCAATATTCTATTTTGGACCTAATCCTCAAACAAAGGGGATTAACAGAAGGAATGCTCTGGAAACTTCTGAGACCCAATTAGGCGAATGCTAATTGGGTCAAACTAAGGTAAAGTGATCCATTGACTTCACAAATGAAACAACCAACCTCTAATGCTAGTGGTCGATTTAGATTACATGGGATCCCTTCAAACATATATAAAGGGCTCCCAAACTTTAGATAGAGAGAGAGAAGGAGAAATATCCAAATACTATCTCTTCATGATGTTCTAGGTCAAAGAGCTTGCTCCTGTTAGAACCTAGTATACTTGTCACTGTCTTTTGCAATAAAGAATACTAAAGAAATAAAACCAATGAATTGGACTCTCTTTTACTTCCAGCTAAGCTCACACGTTTATACAGGATTCACAGTATAAGTCCTGGTCCTATTACTCTCCGAGGTCTACTTCAATCCTGTTATCTTCACTTTGCGTGTCAAAGCTGTTCGGCCTTAAGGAAGCCTTCCCTTCCGCTTCTTAAGAGAAAATGCATAAGCCCAGTGAACTCACAATAAGTAGTCACCTCAACTGTACCATATAATGAAAAATTGTTTTAAATCATTTTGAATTTTCCCTCAATTATCAAGCCAATAATACAATTGCAAACAGCATTGATCAGTAATGAGTAAGATCATGAGACAGGGTGATAGCTGACTCAACATCTTACTCACTAAGGGTGAGTAAATTCTCTCAATGAGAGTATGAGCATTCACTAAGCTTTCATTCGGTGTACGAGTTTTTGCAAGATTATTTTATTCGTAACTTACTGGGCTTGAATGAGATGATTCCTCTTATTCTTTGTGGTAATCCACATCCCGGTTTGTATCATTTTCAAATTCACCTAGTATATCCCTAAAATCAAAATTTTCGCTTGTAATGCAACATGTAGTCATTATTACGCGCCATCTTTGCTTGTGGCTTATCACGTTTTTAGTTAAAAAAATCCTGTGATTTTCATGTGGGCAACAAGATGATTATCTGTATAGTAATTCAATATAGAAGAAATTTAAGAAGGTAATCAACCAAATAGCTAGAAATAGAACTGGGGAATAGTTTAATGTAGAAATTTCTTTTTTGGAAAAAGTGTGGCTTACCACATTGTTGCAGTAAGCCCTTCAATTGTTATGCTTCACTTGCACCAGCCAACTTTTTTTGGCCTAGTCGGTGGGAGTTTCAGGCCTGTGCTGTATTTACCATGTAAATAACATAGGAATTCATGCATGCAAATATTGGTGTTTGTTGTTAGAGAAATTAAGATTTAACATACAAAAATGGAAAGCTTAATTTCATTAGTAAAATATCATCTTTCAAATTTCTAATGGGCTAGAAATAAGATTTTATGAATCTTGCTACATTTCTGATTTAGAAAGCAGTATATTATTAATTTTTAATGTCATAAAAAATCTACGTGCTCTCATGTATTTTTTTTTACAGATTTTTATTAAAATAAAGAACAAGAGGCTAATTGGCACATCAACATTGGCAAAATTTCTAATATCGTTAAAAGATTGCTTTGAGGCTGAAGATTTGTAAGTGAAATATTTTTTACATTTTATAACAAACAATTAAGCATCATATTGTAGGCGTTATTACCTACAAACATTGTTTGTCATTTCAATTTACACATGCATCCACATTTAAAAAATCGAAACGGTTACAAGTTGATGTTTTGCATACCTTTACATGTTTTAATAGTATAACTGTGACCTTGCAGTCGCATGAATTGTACTTTTCTCTCAGGAAGAAAAGTAGGAAGTTAAAGGATTGAGGTAAGGTAAGTGTCCGCTCCAAATAGTATGCCCTAAAGGAAAGAAAAACTCGAATTCCTGATATGGATTTGGGTGGTTTGAAGGAATCTAATTATGCAATTTTCTTAGAATGAGAATATGCAATTAATCCATTTAAATGTTGGGGCTGGGGGCGCTGCTGTGTCGGCTATACTAGTATATAACAAGTCACAGGATGAGAGAGAAAGACGCAGTTTTTGCTCTGAGTGTTCAGTGAAAGTTATTTTGTCCGGGCTGTTGTGCTGCTGGTGAGGTTCACCCACAGATGTATAAGCTGTGTTGATTTGTACATAAATGATGACGCGTGGGGAATAACCTCCCTTTTGATTTCCTGATGAAAGGGGCATGTCTGGGGATCTAAGTTATCCGCTTGATTGAATTGTTAGCCCGTGTTCGGGGCCCAGTTTGGGTTTGCCTAAACTCATTGAGATTGTTAGGTCTGTTCGTCACTGGTTTGCTGATGACACTTTTAAAGCATCGCTGCCTCATTTTGAACAAGTCTATTCAATACACGCCATCAAGAAATGCAGTTTTTGCTCTGAGTGTTCAGTGAAAGTTATTTTGTTCGGGGTGTTGTGCTGCTGGTGAGGTTCACCCACAGATGTATAAGCTGTGTTGATTTGTACATATATGATGACGCGTGAGGAATAACCTCCCTTTTGATTTCCTGATGTAAGAAGCATGTCTGGGGATCTAAGTTATCCACTTGATTGAATTGTTGGCCCGTGTTCGGGGCCCAGTTTGGGTTTGCCTAAACTCCTTGAGATTGTTAGGTCTGTTCGTCACTGGTTTGCTGATGGCACTTTTAAAGCATCGCTGCCTCTTTTTAAACAAGTCTATTCAATACACGCCATCAAGAAATCTGCTGTTTATGCAATGATTTATTCTTTACTGCCAAGTAGAAAATTCGAAACATACACTATGTTACTTGAGGCAAATAAAATGTTAATGCCAATTTTAGCGCCAGTCTCCATAATGACAGATTTTGAATCAGCATCATTATTAGCATTCAAAAAATGTTTTCCTGAAATTAAGCAACGCGGATGTTTTTTCCAATTCGCACAGTGTTTTTGGTGTAAAATACAGACAGTAGAAGGCATGGCCGCAAGATATATAGCAGATTCGCTTTTTGCATTGGAAATTCGTCAAATTCCAGCATTGGCTTTTGTACCTCCTTCGGAAGTTATTCAAGCATTTGATGATCACCTTAATTCGAAATTTTATACTGAAAATAGAAAGATACTTAAATACATTGTTGATTACTTTCGGTTGAACTGGATAGGGTTTTATGATCTATGGTAACCGATTGCGTCCGAAATTTGATATAAATATATGGAATTGCTACAATGCTGTTTTACAAGATCTTCCTAAAACTAATAACTCAGTAGAAGGATAGCATAACGCATTTAGTCGTTTGTTAGGAAGCAACCATCCTTCTATTTGGAAATTCATTAACGGATTGAAGAACGCTCAAAGCCTGACAGAAGTGAAGTTAGAAAACGTATTAGCTGGTAATATACGATTTAAATAATGTTACGAGATTAAACGAATAATGGATTTCCGATAATATTAATTAAATTTTGTTTAGATCCTTTACAGAATGTGGGAAACACCAAAAAAATACATGTAAGGACACTGCAAAACGATTAAAGGATATCGTTGAGACATATAGAGAAGTTCCAATTTTGGACTACTTTTGTGGAATTGCGCACAATATAGATTTACAACTGTAGTTATAAGAAAAACTATAATACATGAACTATAACTTATTTCTATTTAAAAAAATTAGTGTTATTTCTTGTGGATATTGTAATAAATGATTATTTAATAAGATTTTGAGCTTGCTTACTGTCTTTGGGATTATTACACTTTGATCTGGCTTATCTTGTTTCTGAGTATTAGATTTTGAACTTGGCTACCTTCTTCACGATGATTACAGATTGACCTTGGTTTTTTCCTTAAATATATATTTACATTCATCCATGTTTTTATCACGCACTTTTATGACCGTGTGAGGTTTTGATTACGAGATTTTGACTGCGATATTTAAGATTTTCGATTTTTTCACCTTATAATCAAAATTATCGTAAACTGTCAAACTTCAAGACTTTCTCGAGGTGTTGCCAATGGAGACAAACAAAGAAAACAGTCCCCTCTTTCTACAGAGCCTGGGGTGGTCGCTTACGCACCGAACAGGAGGATGCCAAATTCATACCTCTGACCAGCTGGGGCCACCTATTGGGCACAATACCAAATCACATGCGCCTTATTGCCAAAACCTGATTTTTAGACCTTAAGCTGAATTTTTTCATATTAATGACATGCACAATTGAAACAGGAGGCGTCCTTTTCTAATATCCCTAAAAGCATAATTTACCTTTGATATTTTTTTGACAATTTGGTATGGGCCATGATAGGGCGCTGAGGTCAAATCCCTAATTAAAATCCAATCTCTCACAACAAATTCCACTGCCCGATGGCACTTATCGAATCTGGCTTTTTGCCTATCCTGGGTCTCTACCAGGGCCTCCACAGCTCTCGCCCTATGCTGGCGCACTGGCACCAACGGTCCCACCATAGTACGTTGTCCCACACAATTATGCACTGGCAACCGTTACAAAAATCCATGCATCAACTCAAATGGTGATGCCTGCAACAATGCCTGCATCACAAAATTATAGGTGGTCACCGCCCGTATCAGTGCAACGGTCCACCCACCATGTTACTTTCCTCCCGGTGCTGTCACCCGAACTGTTTTAAGCAAGGTCTGTGTTATTCTCTCTACCAATCCATCTGCCTGCTGATGGTATGGAGTCGATGCCCTGTTTGATACCATTGTCCTCAAAAAATGTCATTGCTTTATGGCTTAATTGTGGCGCCTTACTGTCCGAAATTAATTCTTTTGGGACACCAAACCTATCAAATGACCCCAAAACTGTTCTGTCGCCACTGCATTAGCCTGTTTAAAAGGTGCCACTACACAGAACCTAGTGGCATAATCAACCGCCACTAGCCAGTTTGCACATCGCCCCACTGACGGTGGAAAAGGACCGGCAAAATCAAATCTTCACTTTTAGTCGGTCCCTCCACCGCTATTGGCTCCAGCAATCCCTGGGGCAATACTTTTGGAATCTTATTCATCTGGCACTGTACACATGACGATACAAACTTTGCTACTGCTGTCTTTATCAAGAGCCAATAATACACACGTGATACCAAAAATAATGTCTTCGATATCCCAAAATGCCCCGCCAAGGGGTGATCATGAAACTCCTTCATGACTTCCTCCCCCAGATGCTCTGGCACCACCGGCAACAATCTAGGGGGTTCCGAGGGATTAAAAAAATACAGTCTTTCCCAACATTAAATATCTCTTCTGGGCCACCGTTCTACCCCACTGCCTTATCCCTCAACACCTCCAACAAAGGGTCCTGTATTTGCTCCATAGCCATATCCCTCTGACCATTTAACAAATAAATATAAGCATCATCCTCAACACCTGGGCCTACTTGCTGTTCCATCAAGGGAAGCAGCTCACGCAGTCCACATCCACATGGAGCCTGCATACCTTCACCTACCTTAAGAATAGACTGCCCCAACAAATACTCGACATGGTTTCTCCTTACGAGCAGCTTAAAAAGTATACGCCGAACCTTGCCCACATCCGATCCGTGGGTAGCAAGGTCTACGGTTTTGTCCCTCAGGCTCAACGGAAGGGGAAATTCGACGACACTTCCGTTAGTGGGGTACTTATCGGCTACGCTCGAACGACGAGGGGGTACCGCTTCTTCAACACGGAACTAGGCCGCTTTTTCGAGTCTAGTCAGGTTCAGGTTGACAAGGCAATCATGGGGACCGGTCCTGACGATCGCTCCACAGGACAGATGTCCTTACCAGAACTCGGACAGGAAGCTCCGGACGAGTTTCCTACTAAGGCCCCCAAGGCCGGTGTTCCTACCGCGGAGGCGCCCACGAGTCCATTTGAAACTCGTGATTCTCCGACTGTGGAGTCTTCCACATGGAGACGGGTTCTTCAACCCAGTCAGACGGGGCAATGTGCTGATGTCTATTACTACCTGGGTGGAAAGCATTTTCGCTCCACAAATCAGATCAGCACTTACTGCCGGGACAACAAGGTCGCATACGATCACGACTTTGACTTCTCCCCACATAACACTTTTCAGGAGGAGTTCGAAATTGGCCTGACAAACGAGGGGACTGAGGATCAGCAAAGGAATCCAAAGCTCCGGACGAGCGGGTTCCTGAATCCTCAGGTACTGGGAGTAAGACTGAGGTGTACGTTGTGGATTCTGATCCAACGACGTTTAGCAATGCAATTTCGGCCCTGGACTCCGATAAATGGCTGGAAGCTATAGAGGACGAGTTGCATGTCCTCAAACAGCGCAAGGTCTATGAGTCCGTACCGCCTCAGCAGGGACAAAAGGTTCTTGGCTGCAGGTGGGTGTTTACCCGTAAGCGGGACTCGAAGGGCGTCGTGGTGAGACACAGGGCCCGTCTTGTTTCTAAAGGGTTTCAGCTACGGAAGGGTTTAGACTTCATGGATGTGTTCAATCCTGTGATTAACTTCACGCTCGTCCGTGTCATCTTCCTTCTGCTTGTTGTGTTCGGGGGTTGGCTGCATTGCCAACTCAACGTCAAGTGTGCCTTTCTGTATGGCACACTTGATAAACCCACCCTGATGGAACCCCCACCAGGGGCGACCCAAACCGACGGATGTGTCTGGTGCCTGAATAAGTCTTTGTATGGCTTACACCAAGCAGGGAGATGCTGGTGGGGAACCTTGCACAAGGAACTGCAACGGCAGGACTTTATACTGTTCGACAGTGTCGAATGCGTTTATCAACTACCGTGGGATGTCCTGGTCATGGTGTACGTGGACGACTTGTTGGTCCTGGGAAAGGATTACAAAGTTATTGACGAGATCATTGCTAAACTTTTCCGGGTCAATGATCTCAAAGATCTAGGACCGGTGACGACTTTCCTGGGCTTCCGACAGGACGATGACGGGAATATCATCATGGACCAGGAGCAGTACATTGATGCCCTCAGCCGGAAACTGGAAATGATCCCTACGCACATGTTAAGGAGCCTCTTCAAGTAGGAACGGTCTACTCTCGTGAATTCATGAGTAACAAGGAAGAGGCGATTATGTATCCGTATTGGAGTGTTATAGGCTCATTGCTATACGTAGCCAGGATGATGCGACCGGACATCTTGGTCGCTGTTAATACCTTAGCGAAGTTCAGTAGCTCGCCGTCTTTGCAGGCCTAACATCAGGTGGATAACTTAGTCAACTACTTGCGACAGACCAAAAATAAAGGTCTAGTTCTCTTTAAGAAACATGATGTCAAGGTCCGGGCGTTTACTGACGCATCCTGGGGGTCCGACGTGGATACGAGGCGCTCGGTCTCGGGGATATTGGTAATGATTGACCATTCCCTGGTGTGCTGGAGATCTTCGCGTCAGACCATCATAGCTCAAACGACCATGAAGGCAAACATCATGGCATCAGTTGATCTAGTGAAGGAGTTACTTTGGTTATGTAAGTTCTTGGAGAAGGCACATTCCTTTCTGCATGACGGCATCCAGGAACCAACCTTGTTCCTCGACA
>JAQGAE010000879.1:0-28560 GCA_034696685.1 Julus scandinavius | reverse complement strand
CCCCCCCCCCCCCCCCCCCCCCCCCCCCCCCCCCCCCCCCCCCCCCCACTACCACATTAAAGACTATTCTCCACAAATTAATTAATACCTGCTTCGTTTTAAACAAAACCTTATTGTTATCATTTTCGTATAAAAAAAAACACCAAACTTTTGCTGTTGATCTTCAGTTTGCAGTTGCTGAGTTACAATAGGTTAACGACATTAAGAGCATTATGATAGACTTACTTAAATGTTGAGTGCTGTTAATTAGATAGTGTGTTTCCTCTCTTTTGTTTGCTTATTGGATTAAACACTGTCCAGCCTGTTTATACCTAATGAGAGAAAAATCAAGAATATCCATCATTGACAAACGCAGCCAAAGTTGAAATATAGTACATAGATGCGTTTTTAATAATATACGATTTTACTGATTTTCTATTCTTGATAACTAGAGACTGCTCATTATTTAATTTTGTGAATTTTGTAAAGCTTTGTGGACAAAATCTTATGGAGTTATAGAAAAAATTTAAAAAAATGTATTTCGCGTCTGTATTGAGATGCATGGTGATATTAACAGAGTTGTTACTCATTAACGTTTTTTGAAATGAAGAGGCAAACTTGACACTTGTTCGTTTAAGGCTAACTTGTAAATTAGTGATTCTGCATGTCCAAAGTATTTTATATTTTATTAGAAACTGGATAGATATTCCCTTGAAGCTCCTTGACCCGTTTTATAAGAAACTGATACCGACTTTGTGGCAAATTTAGGCAGATCTGAAAGGAACCTTTGTTTATATTTCTCTTGAGTGGTGGAAATATTTACATGCACTTTAGGGGGTTGTCCTTTTTTTGTTTTGTTTTTTGCTTTGCTTTTAGTACGACGCAAGCTAATCTTCCTAAGGTTTTAACATGTCTTCATACCAAGAAATGCAATACTGACATGTTAATGTAGGTCTAGGAAGTACGCTTTTTACATACACAAAACAACATTGAACGCGCGCCATTTCTACATACAGATATTAGCTTTAATTCTATTTGAAATTTCAATACATTAAAACGTTAAGTGTGTTCTCATGCACATTTTCAGATTTTATTAATGTACATTAGAATACTTATGGAGGCAAAGTGAAGGCATGGAATATTGTATTTCTTTTAATTAATCAATTATACGTTCTGTGATATGGTAATGATATCTATAATTTACACTGAAATAAACGACTTAAGATCCCTACTTACAATTTAAAACGTTTTAGCGACGAGCCTCGTTTAAATGTACATTGTTTAATTTTCCAAAACATTTATTCCTCACTGAGGTTTTGGTTTTTTTTTTGTTCGTAGATAACTGCTTTATAAAAAGTGACTGGTGTACTTCGAATTACTTTTCCCTAATATGCTCAAAAGCTGGCTAATGCTTGTCACTTTGAAATGACAGCTTTTTTCCTAAACAAGAATAATGCTTTAGCCGGTTCAATAAAGAGAATTTAAAACATCTGGTCGCTTTTTACTTTAATGCAAGCAATTTAGAAAATTTGCATCTTGGTGAGTAAAAATATTCGACAACATGTACATGTGCACACTATCAGTGTCAAAACACCATGCCATGACACGTTAAAACGTTTTGATAACGAATACTGTCCCTAAAGTGATGACTGAAGTGCAAATGGGTGGGCATACTTCCAAACCCAGGATCGTGCACTCCATTTCCCTTTTTATCTAAAAAGCATTACCATATAGCCGTAATATTGGAGATGTAGACATACTTTAAGCAGAATCGTGCTATAAAACGTTTTTCTTAAAACGTTCGTTCATTTATTGTGCCATATAAAACTGGACCCAGACCTAGTAAAAGTCTGCCAAGTTTAATAACTTTAAGCAGGTCATGGAATAAAATTGATGCCAACTGTATATCAAAATATACCCTAAATCTGACTAATTCCAATCGACAATGAACCCAGGTTCGTCATTATATACCAGTAGTATTACGTACTATGAAAAGACTATGTCAGTATTCGCGCTGTACAATGCTCATACAGTATAGCAGAGTTTGAGCTTATATTAGCTGCACTAGCTGTAATAGATATGTACCACTGTATATCAGTTACACATACAGTAGGTAGGTATTAAATGTCTAAATTTAGATCTCTAACAACATTAATAAATATCAATAACGTATAGCGTTGATTTCTGACCATATCGCATTATGTTGTCCAATACTAATGTCAGTTTTTTGGATTAAGGTCCAGTATAATTTGTTGTTGGGGGAAGAATATTACAAAAAAAATGCTAGTAGCCATTTATTGTAACAACGAGAATCGGTGAAAGCTGTGATTATGTCACTATTATTTTCTGTAACATTTCTGAGTTACGATTCTCGTATAGGCTCAGTCTGTAAAAAAAGCGTTTTCTCACTCAGTGCTTCATAGTCTTTGATATAATTACATATATTTAATTTATCGTGGACAAATAAGTGTAATTATTACGCACCTAACATTTGTCGAGGGGTTTGTTCTAAGAACGCGTTGTACCATTTTGTTTTTTCAATATCAGCGAATCTACAAACTAGTATTGAACACATACTAGTATCCAGCACGACACTTGCAGTAATATTTACTTCAGAATAATTAGTTACACGCAAACGTGTACCAATTATAGATGTATTCCGGTTTTAGAAACGTGCTATTAAACCTCAAAAATAGTGTCCAAAAACGTTGTTTTGTTATTTCTGACCTGATGTGTTTTAAAATCAGTACGTCTTCTGCTTAAGCGGATTTGTAGATAAGCGGATATGCTGTAAAATAAACTCCCCATTGGCAACGCCATCTATGAAGCGCCACTGTAAACTATTCAACAGGTGACCCCTGTCACATGCAGTTCCAAATAAACGGACACATGGCTGATGATGTAAGATAGGTAGAATCTGATATAATCGTAAAAAGTGATGAGAATGTACTGTGCCTGTCTATCAAAAATGCATTACAATTAAGGATAGTTCGACTGGTACGATAAATATAGTCTAGTTTTGAAGGCTATTATCCTAGGTGGCCTACAGTTCATTCTAGGTCACCAGGATGAAATACATAAAAAAATTGTCGAAAATAGTGAATGTGTTTGGGGTCATGCAGGGAGGCCACAGACGTGAGCAATTAGACGAGTGATTTAAATAGAAGTTTAGTTATGTGATCTCATCAATTATTGCACACTTTATACATGGGCGAGTCTTGTTACAAACATTTGTGTGTGTGTGCAAAAGAGTGGAGGTTGCCATAGAGGAGGGGGCGTCCATTAGTTCTAGAGACTCGTTAAACTGTTTTTGTTTTTATTACAATTGCTGCAATTACGTGTTGTTAATAGCTTAAAAAAAGAGGTGACATCAGTTGAATGTATAGCGATTGCAAGATTGTACGTTGCCACTTCAGGCTATGCTCCAATTTAAATACATCATTAAAGGGTCATATACTGCACTACCAACCTGCAATTTGCATACATGTATACATACATAAGAGTTGCCATGATTGCTTGTAGAGCATATACAAGGACAAATTTTCCTTTACCCGCTTTTAGAACATTTAAGGAACCTTATTAAAGCATCTATAAATTATCAGAGTTGCTGGTTACCGTCTACGTAAACCTCATATACGACCGTTTGTAAGAGTTTTCATTAAATTGAAAATTATCTATATGGCCATTAAGGATAATGGCCTCATAAAGCGCTCCAAGTATTTAGCGTTCCACCGTTTACTTTATTGAACTTTTACGAATATTCTTCCGTCATATGGTCATTTAAAGATCATAAAGGAAATCTGAACACGTACCATTGTTCCTTAACTTGATTTTGTGTAGCGATAACATTGTTATCCTCAAGCTAAACATATGTAAAAGGGAGATGGCCTCTAAAGAATTGCCCAAGTAATGCTGTGGAGAACATGCGTGGTTATTTCTTCGATTATTTATTTTTGAAAACTAAAAATCAGGATTAATTTCGGTGGAAGAAATATAGTTATGGGGCTGTTCTTTGAAATTTAAAAACAGCTCATGTTATTGAACACTGTGAAGTGCGGCAGCAGTCATGCAAATGTGATTTTGAAAATGTTCTTATCGGGTTATTTCAGACGATTTTGCATGCTCGGGAAAGTACATGTGAATTTTCGTAAATAGAGCCCATTGCTTGCCAGTTCTCATTGTTCAGCTGTTTGGAAAGGGAGATATTTTATATTGAAAACTGATTACTTTCTTGCTATTGAAGCCATTTAAGCAGACATAATTACGCTTCTTTCCAAAATTTCCTCTCCCTATATGTCGAGCTGAATCCAAGACAGATGCCACAAATAATAAACTATCTTCTGAAGGTCCTTGGGGTAACATCTGTAAACTGAGGCAAGTTTTGCTTACCGGCAAGCAACCTTCACTTCACGGTTAAATTATGTATAGAAAATAATAAGCACGTGCTTCGATGCAATTACCACAGACTTCCCACACTCACTTCCACAGCATCAGCATGGGATCAGAATAGTTTTTATTTCCCTTACAACTACTAATTGGTTTGTTGCATAGCATTTTTTGGGGCTGTTGATACCACCAGCGCTGCCATTCTCCGACAAATTGCTTGTCACGCTTTTGCCCCAGAGGGTGTTGTTGCTGATGACAAACGTGCGGGAGGTTTCATAAGATACATCATCGAGTGTCAAGTGTTTGTTGGTAATATCTGTCAAAGGAAAATAGCAACCGTTTGAGTTTGAAAATTGGTTGCAAATATATTGAGGAGTCGAAATAGAAAAATGTCAAACACGATATATGCCAGCTCGGTGCCATCTTAGAATTTCTGAAGTTCATGGAATATTTGCTGCCAACTTTGTTGTCGGCAATATCCTATGAGCCCTTATGGTTGACGATGGCTTTTTTTTTTTGCACTGTACCATATATCGGGAGATGAAAATTTCATTTTTGCTAAATCGGATTACGACGTTTGTGGAAATAGGATCGGTCGCCCTTACAAGAGAACCCTTTCTTGTTGCAAACATGTCAAAACCCATGCGTTTGGTATAAAATAGGATTCCGAAATGTTTTCTTTTTCTTTTTTTGTGTGTGCTATCTTCACTTAATTTTCAACGTTGAAAAGGCTGCGACCACATGGCTGACACATTTATTCCTAGCATATATTGTATTAGATTTTATGGTAGGGAGCAATGAATGTGCTGGAAGCACGTGAACATCACACTATATAGGATACATCACAGCTTAAAACAAAGGGATCAAGAAAAATTCAGTATTTCATCCTATATCCTCTGCATTGCTGTCGTTTTAATGGACGGGGGGAGGGTTCACACGGCGTTTTTCAACATATTTTATACTTATTATATCCAATTTTATTTCCACACTGGGCTGAGATATGGCGCTATATTAGTAGTAAAACGCTCGGTTTTTTTCCTCCGGAAAATGGAAGATGAAGGAATATTACCCTTAATATAAAAGAGTGCTTATTTCCATTACGCAAGAAGTCGTGCAACCGAGGTTTTATTTATTGTGATTTATTTTTATATGACTAACGTTACGCTTCATTTTTTCGGGGAATGAAAATCAATTTTCAAATTCAATTTCGTCCATGGACGCGTAAATTCGTATGCATAAATTAAGCATCCTCCCCCCACCCTCATCCTGCTCCTCCTCCTCCTCCTCTCTTAACACGTGCAAATGTGCTTATGACAATTTTATTACGCTGCTTATATATCGCAAGCCATAATACGTGGAAACGGTGCATTTGTAGTGTTTGAGGCACAGCCAACTATTCATTATGCGAGACCCAAATAGGGTGAATTAATATGCACTGATTGATCCACCAACATCTTTTCAAAATCCTTCATAATGGCAAGTATTGATAAGCAATCAGAGCACAACCTTCTCGATTGTTTGCACTGAAAAGAAAACAAAAAAAACACGTCTGCATATTTCTGGCATGCGTGCCAAAGATTAATTACTACCAAGTCGTATACATATATAATATTCCCGCTTGCAGAACATTTTTTTTTTTAAGGTCGTACTATATGAGAATATATGTGCACTTGCCAGACAAGCGAAAAGTTAAAATTCATCAAAATTGAATTAAAACGCCTTTTCTCCTAAGCTAATGGTCGTGGTGTTAGTGCAAATAGCAGAAAATTAGAAAGTAATAGAGATACTAAATTTCCCGATGAAAGTATCTTCTTTACAAAAGTATTTATCAGTGTGACATGAGGAAAAGCCTTTACTTTTATACTGTAGATTTCTGGAAATTTATTCAAGTACGCGGAATTAAACATCACACTATATTTCACGTTTGGCGTTAATTGAATTAAAGTATATTCTATACACGCATATCAAAATCGTATATTCACGGTTTCCAGTTTGTGATGGTTCAAGTCGCACATCAACTTGGAAATTTAACGTTCGAACATTCTGGCTATCGTAAGCATTTCAAAGTGAAATATCAAATTTATAAGTTGAAGAGAAAGATCACATTTCTGTATTAATAAAAGCGGAAGGCAATTAAGATAAGAAATACGAGGGGAAACCAAGCCTGTATGTGATGCTGGTTTCAACGCTAGGAAATACAGAAAGGACCTTGTACATGTGTGGAATTTTCACGTTATTTTTGTATATTGCATAAAATTGTGTTCATTTATATATTGTATCTCCAAAGTTACATCTCTAGCAATAGCAGCTATGTGATACACGTTGGATAACTTTTGAAAACTTGTACAGCTTCAAAATTGCTATAGAAGGCACAATTTCTTGCCACCGGTCCTTTAAAAAAATCCATTAGCATAGAACAAATAATACAGTTGTAAAAATAAATTATATATTTCCAGGGTCTACAACTGACCATGTTCCCAATTACAGTAGCTCATTATCAATTGTAGTATATAAAATTGTAGGTAAAATAATCACCATAACATAAATTTGAAAATGTACAGGAAAATTAATGTAATTTACTAAAGCTGTTATAGTTTATGGCTCTAAGCGATGTATGCAAAGTACTGTTATTTATAGGCCCTGTTAAACGAGTCTTGAAGTACGTTAACTGAAGATTTTCCACTAACTAATAATAGTCGTTAGCATACATGTTATAAATAAAAAATAGATCGTTCATCCATTGCTAAGAGCTACGAAAAACTGCAATTTTAAGATGAAATTCAAAGATATTGACACCCTATGGAGTGTATTCGCCTTGCATTACACGCACTTACGACTCACCATGGCATATAAAGCAGTTTGGCAGAACACGTGGTGCATGCATGCAGCGAATCTAACAGTGAAATATATAAAAATCGTTTGAAAGATTCAAGAAATTGAAGCTCAGCAGGGATTGCTTTTGGTTATTCATGGCCATTATATGGCTGAAATTATGAAGTTTTGCTAAAACCATTCAAAACAACGGCAAACGGCAGGCGTTATGTTTAAACATCAACCTGCTGAGCTCATCACTTCAAACACATTATGCTAAGTAACGTACTATACCCAAGCAATTGCAGCTTCTGGGGGGCTTGATGCATGTACGACATATTCGCTTGATAAACCTTAGGCTATATTTTCTCCAAAAAAGGCATGCATATGAAATTCATTTAGAATCTTTTTAATTGAAGCGCACACTCACTACTATACATATAGATATATAGCCCAAACTCCGTCTTGGTGTTGAAGTCGTAAACCCAGTGAGATGAGAAAACAATTATGTTAATTGTATTTAATAGGTGCTTGTGGAAATAGTCATCCCTGAGCATGTAGAAATGTCAGAATTTGTAGAATAATTGCGATTTGGGAGCCAACATTGAAATGAATTGCCAACTGAAGTATTAAAAGTTTTCCAAGCGATGACGATAATAACAAGTTGAATGCTCCCCCAAAGGCCAATGATATAACATAAAATACTAAGGCAGTCTTATAAAAAAGACGAATGTGCATATTCACATTCACCACAAATGCCCTGCCAGCCAATGAAAGAAAGGGGTAAAAGTTATATTGCATTACAAGGGATGCAGTTGTCAAAAGCGCAGGAAAATAAATCACTTTTTCAAACATTGTCGTGGTAAACCATACACGCATGCATTTCACACAATTTCAAAAGCTTAAATAATTGTCCCTCACGCTATAACGTATTGCTTTTACTTTCTTTTTTTGTCTTTACCAGACGTTAATCAATTCCCTAATCATGAATGGCGCCCATGATTACGAATGTTGTTTTTAGGTTCATGCTTTCATAACTGAAATTTGTTTACATATACTGTGGATAAGGCATGTTACCTAAACGTATCTCACAATATCAAATTCTTTTTTTTTATTCCCCAAAAAATTTGTATGAAAGATTTCTGTGAAACGTTGGTATAGACATCAACGTTTTAATGTTTCATGCGTGCTTTATTATTTTGATTAAATGTAAAAAGTAATGCTTTTTAGACGAATGTAATGGACTCATGAGTTAATAACTGCAACTTCCACACAATAATATTTTACCCCACTCTATAGATATTTCACACTTTCACTAATTTGCTAATGGGACAAAGAAAAAAATATGAAATACGGACCGGACTGTTCATCTTGATGAAGGGCATGTTAAGCCAATGGAAGTCTTGCAGTGTACAAGATATCTTCCATGTGCTAATAAAGCAGCTTCAGGTATTTTATTAGAGTAGATTAATTACAGGGTTGGACACTTCAAGTTATGTCTCCACTATACTACTGTTTTTTGGTAGCATCAACTGCATTGTCAAAAAAAAAAATCCTGGATGATAATAAGGCTCTACCAAATGTCATTCGGTATTTGGTGAACTTATAACTAACTATACATATATACTGTCAAATGAGCAGTGCTACATGGGCAGGACTTGGTACATACCGCACATAGTTTATGGCATCCATCAGCAGGGATAAATGAAGCAAGCACCAATGTGTGCAATGTAATGAATAGTATACTATATATACTCTCCATTGATAAGAATGTAGATGTATAATTAATTACATACTTTATACGAGTATAAATACGAATACGGAAATTCTTTTACAGTGCTTGACCAGAATACAGTGGAGTCATTCTGTAGAAACAATTGTAATATTGACTTCATAGAATAGCCTTAAGATTCTGTAACTTCAAGTGATTACAGGTATGCCTGCCTGGTTTTTCGTGCTTTTCTCAGTTAATTAGATGCTGGAATGGTTCTTAGAAATCCCTTCAGGATATTAAGCTCAACCAACCAGTTCACAGGAGGAATTATCCAAATACATGTGCCCCATTACATCCGTCTATTAATTAACAAACCAAAGTCGTGAGGTTATATGGACTTACTCGTTTACAAAACTCTACCAATTACTTCAAATACGGGCCGTGGTACCATTTGTTAGTAACCAATTTACACTTGTGGTTAAAGGCTTATTTCGGTTGAAGGTAGATTAGGTATCAAGAAATTGTTTATCTGTCGTTTAGCCGTTCTTTCTTAATTACTTTCCACGATGCTTACAGAACACTTAAAGGAATTTCAGATTCTCTTCAGCAATAGACAAATGATACAACAAACAAACAAAGCTGCTCGATGTGCTCTGATCTTCAAATATGAATGCATGCGAATAGTTATTATGCTACAAACTTTTATCGCAAGTTGTTAAAACATGGCATAATGCATTTATGCATACTTTTATTTGCCTTATACACGCAGAATTGCAATGATATCCTTTAAATTCTGTTTGGTGTGATTCGTCTATTCTAGTGTTTGCTACGTACATTTTTTAATTTGAACTTTCTCAATTGTCAAGGTAACAAACTTCGACATGTTGAGGCTTTTGTGACAGTTGGGAAGTTTACGTTTCCATAGCTTTTCCTCGTCTAATTCAAAAGTAGCCACCTAGATCTAGAAAGTGCTTCATCACATGTTTTATAATATTATCAAGTGTGAAATATTTATATGGTATACATACTCCAGTGCTATCAGGTATTTTAATAACTTTTGGGAATTGGGGAATTGATTTGGATTTCGTGACTTTTCCACTTTTTCGCCCGTGTCTGGTTGTAGAAGATGTAAATGAAAAAACTCTAACAGATTTTTCTCGCGTCTGGATTTCAAGGCTCATGCAATTTTAATCCCAACAGCTTTAAATTAAGATAGTATTTTCGTTAGAGCATTCCCAAATTATTGTTTTTATTATACATGTAGTTGCTAATATAATTAGCACTACCTCAAACGGCAATTAAATCTTTTTCATAAGAGACTTAAAAGTATAGTTATTACCTCATATTATGTTAGTGAGATTTTAATTGAAGCTAATTATTGGACTCAAAAGATGTGAGATTGATAACTATTATTAAATCTGAATTTATAGAGTCAATAGTCATGTTGGGCCATTATGGAATCATTAATCAGCTAAATTCTGGCATGTTTTCAACATTTCCTCAAAAACCATTATTTGCCATGACAACGAAGATTGTAAAGTAAAAATTAATTGGATATCGAGGTATTCTGCTTCTATAATTAAATGTTTTAATCAAGAAGATAAATAATGGTTCAAGTGTAGGACGTCTATATACATTTTTATTATTAGTCTATATATGAATGTTGGTACGTGTTTTAATTGAAGCAAAAATTTAATATAAAACTAAACTTCTAGCGAAAAATCTAGCGAATATATTATAGAAAGGAAACTACATTCCCCAGATGTCCATGTTGCCATAATCAGATTAAAACTTACTAAATCTTGTTTGAATATAAATGCAACAAAGTATTCAAATGGTGAATTATTAATTACCCATTCCACATTTCAAAGACAAAAAAATTGGATTATCAGAGATATTTCACGATTTCTAAAAGTTATGAAAGGATCGTGTTGGAATTTAACGAATTTAGGAAAGACGTTGCTCGTACATAATTTACAGAGGCAATATGTATGTTAATTAGGTATGCAATGCCAATTTGTCTTCATTTCTGCATTATCTTATTATTTACATGTACATGCTGATATATTATTCATATATTGTAATAAGTTTTAGTATACATATAGCCTTGTAAAGAGCGCCAAGCGATAAGTTATAATATACCATTTACGACGATGAAGTCTAAAATTAAAAGAATCTTTATATAGAAATGCATTTGTAAACGAATTTAATAGATTACATTTCATGCTCAGTTATGGAATCTTTTACGGTTTCATTATTCTTCCGAGAAGAATCTATGGAAGGCCTTTGAAATAAAGTAAATTTTAAGACGCCATGCCATAATAAAGTATTCTTAAAAAATATTGTCATAGTCTCGACTATGTATGGCTTCTAATTTATATTTTCTATTTTTTTCTCTCCATAAAAACATGTGGGTAAATGTAAAACATTTTAGCGATTAATTACTTTTGTGTGGAGTAAACAACAAGCAAGCATTTAATGTGCTGTTTTTATACAAATACCTTAACGGATTCACAGACATTTTTTACGTTTTATTCAAAAATAAGATATGTCGAGATTGAATGCATGCGTGGGAATTTTATCTTATTAGAAAACTGGAAATATATGATGGTTCACTTGCATGTTTCTACGTATGAGTTTAAACCTTTAAATTGAAATTATAAGATGTCCTCAAAGGCATTCAATGATGTCAACATTCGTATACTGCGCATATTGTAGACCTTGACGTTGTTGTTATCCATGGTGTATACTACGCAATTGACTTTGTTATTAAGAAAATATACCACTTATCCTGGTTACGTGCCGGTAACAGAGTGCCATAGAATTTCAATTGATTTTATTCAGAAAATGGTGACAAGGCAGCCCTATAGGTGAGCCCTAGTGATTTTGACAAACTTTGGGAATGCGAAGTTTGAAAATTGCTTATTGTTGACTTAAACCGATTATATCATACTATCTTTAAGCCAATGCCTATTTTTAAATGCCAATTAACGATTTTTTCTTATTTAACCGAATTTTATCTATACAATTCGATGACGTACATATCTATCGCAATCTCACTCACATTACGTTTCATTAAATGCTTCTAGGAAATAACTAAATTAATACCCCTAATGCTTATCTCCATTTTTGGAATCTTGATCAAAATAGAATTGATATTTGAAAGTTGATTATAACAAATTGAAAATGTCATCGAATACAGTATACTTATACAGGACCGAAATTGAGTAAGTATAGATACACAGAGTTGTAGTGCTACAATGAACTTTTGGGCTCAGTGCCACTCACTATTTAAAATGGATAGCAAGTTTTTTGTAAAATTTTTACTTATGCATTTTTTAAACAACAAATACAGTTAGCAAACGTTTTTTATTACACTTTTATTAAATTCTGATTATGAATGAATTGGAATCTGAAATATTTAGTCATGGCAATGCTTCAGAGTGTACATCATTAAGTACATCAGATAATAACCACAAATAATTCACATTTTTATAAAAACGTTGTGGAAAACGTGCACGGAGCCTAGTTTGAATACCGCTCGCATTGGCCAGATTCACGAAAAAGCTAATTGCACAAATTTCAAAAATTGTGCGAAAAAATTTAAAATAAGAAAAAACTAATGCTAACACCAAAAACATGTTTGAATATTCTTAGATTTCGAACTGGATTTCATTTTACATGAATCCAAAAAGCCAATTTCATATAGTTCTGTTTTTAATCATTTGATTTTAAGATGCTTTTAACTTATGACTAAATTTGTATATCATAACTAAAATTACCGGATGTACACACATGCGACTGTAATGTATATCATTTCCTCGCTAGAATTATGTGTAATATGAAACAACTTAAATCAATCATACATTTTTTGGAAAAACAAAATCATCGTTTTTGTAACATACAGTTAGTGCAAATACACCTTACATATATTAGGTTCACGCAAATCTGGAAATATGATTGAAATTAGTTGGATCCGATTCATGCCAAGATTGAAGCACAGCTGGGGTTAGTTTGCATCCTGCTTGCAATAATTAAATTGGGTAAAAATAAATTCATGTTTTTTTTTTCCTCAACGTTTTGTCAAACCTGCTATACAGAGCTCGATATGCGTTCAGGTCTACAATGTATACATGATATTGAAAATGAATTTCATTTGCCATCAAGAGGCTTTAATTTTATTATATTTGCACTAATCTGGTTACAGCGCAACAATTGTAATTGTTTTATTTAAAACCTGTTATTGTGTGATAGAACTCAGTAATCCTTTATTCTTTTTTTTTTGAATGCATGCACTATGCAATTATCCATAAATGGGTAAACATCAGAATCGACGAATCAACGTGCTGTTCGACAGCTTGTGGTAAATATCGAAATATTTTGATGGCAAATTCATCTCTTATCGCCTAGTTAGCTTCCATTAAAATTATAGACCAAACAAGATTAATGAAATTACGTCCCCTCCTGCATTAGATTTGATGTTCGAGCAGAAAATGGGATTAGGAAGGACCATCCAACTCGCCTGTTGCAAACACGAGTTGTCACGTTACATACAAGTGCTAAACCCATTTTCAAATTTCAGACTTTTAACTACATTCGGCAACAATTGGATTGGAAACTGCAGTTTTCACGTTTATTGAATGCCGCCAAAGACCATTGCATGTCCATTTGCGTTGATCAAAAATTTACATTTGGCAAAACGAACGAAACCAATTAAAGGTTTGCTAATGGATCTCATATTTTGCAATCTGTACATAATGCATACACGCCACCATGAAGGTTTTTATAATTATGATGCTATTTCCTCTATTAATTGTTATCATCCACCTGTATATGCCTCTTGTATGCAGGTGTGCTAAATCTGCAGTAAACACGGAACAGCAATTCGAACATATTACTGAACATTATTAAGCCGTGTATTTATATATGTTGCCATACATAGTTGTAATATCAGTAGCATGTCTATCTCATGCAATTGGTCCAATGTGAAAAATTCAGAATGTATTTTGCACGTGTTCTCATGGTCAAAGACCTTCCTAGACCCCCTAGGCTACTGGTCTTCGCAATTTTCCAAAGTATGGTATATGTTATTGACCATGTCGTATATATGCATTGTAAGTTACATGAATACTGTATACGCGCAAACTCGTTTTATAATCTGCAATGCAACTTTTCCAGTGACCCCCATCGGCGATACACATGTGGTTATTGCAGTTTAAAATCACTAGACAATAGACGGTATACCAACGTGTGTTGCATATCAAAACAGGAGATAAAGGTACGCTCTGGGATAGCATCCTGCATGAGATATTGAGAGTACAACGATCTGAAAAACGTGCAGCATTTACTGTATTATAGATTTTTACAACAGCCAATACATTTATGGCATACAGACAGTTGATTGGCAACGTTGCCCTTGACACGCGAGTATTTATCAAATAGCTGTATTTCAAGTTATTTGGGATTATATAGGTTCACTGGGCCTGTAAATGGACTACTGAATTTAGAAAGCAAAAAAACATAAATATATATATGTTTCCATTACGTCATACTTAGCACCTCGCTCAGCCTTAGGAATTAAAAAGTTCTTTAAATTCATAAATAGTCAACAAGTCAACAAAACTTAAACACTTTTGAACTCGTGTTTCAAAACTAAATTTGAGAACTTCTAAACTTTTAGTATTTTAACTATGCATCTACATGTATGTGTATGTAATAATGCATGATAATACATTTCTTGGTATACAGAGCTCAACCAACTGAAAACGCCGGCCCCATGAAGACATGGTGATTAGTGAAGTTTGGCTCGTTTCCATATACAGTAGCTACAAATATCATCATACATTACATGGAATTTTTTATGGATTCTTGTGTGTACGATCTAACTTCAGCAACAAATAAATCTAGCTTTGTTCCGGCGCATTGACCATACAGGAATAATAGTTTTATGTAGTTCTATCTCAAAAAACACACTTAACTCGGCATAATAAATACTATTTCTCAGAATTTCAAAATGTACAAGAAAAGTTTCTCCGGAAAATGAAATTACCATATCTTCAGCAAATTCCCCCAAGGTTTCACTCGGATGATGTGTGTAAACAGAAAATTCGCCCTGAATAGAGCAGCTTATATTGAATAAATGTGTGCAATTCTCTGAATATGTTTACTGCATTGGTTGCACTTCTCAGCTTATTTTTGGATAAATAATATCCCCTTTATTAATATTTATTTATTTGGATATCTTACAAGGCTTACATCAACTGGAAGCTAAATAACACAAGCTTATTTCATGATTGCCAGGAGGCATTATCAGACAACCACATTTCATCTCAAATCCAGCGCATTTGTTGAAATCAAGCTTAAGTATTTAATATTTAAAATCCAACGTCTTACATAATAAAAGGAAACTCTTGCATCAGGCATATTTAATTGGATCAAATTATCATACGGTTAATGATAAGCTAGCTAGTTGAACGGTTTTTTTGTGTGGTTTTTTTCAGTATATATTCCCAAAACTTGTAATTTATTTACAAGTGTATTACCCAGTACATTGCATAATTAAAGCCATGCAAGCATACTAAGTAGATGCACCTTGACGTGTGTTTACAAGTATGTTTTTTTTCTACATAGTCCACATGAGAACGATATACACGTGACAAACAAAAGATAAAAGTAAAATTGATGCTAATTACAAGTTTTTACTTGGTTTTGGCTAAGCACCAATTTCAATTCATGGGCATACAAAGCCGGCATGCTTAATTGTTGCAAAGTGAAATGTAAACTAAGTTGTTTTCGCTAGGGTAGAAATAATTTGGCATTGACATACGTGTTTAGAAACAGGGAAATTGAAAGCAGGAAGCATTGATATTATTCTGAAAACATTTTAGATGCAACGTACACATGTACGTGTTTACATGGAAATGAGCGAGGCAATGAAACGTACAACTTCTAATAAATGCATATTACACATGACTCAATTTACTCAACTGCCCAAATAAAAAGTTGAATGCATAATACAAACAGAAGAGTTTTCCAAACACATTTGCAAAGCCATATAACATACACAAGCTTCCGGATATGCTCGTCACGAAGGACTATCAAAGGGGATTTATGTTATGAATATGGAGACAATTTTAATGTCACAGAGAATATATCACGATTTGCAATGCCATGTATTTACATCTTATATTGCACAAAGCGAATTCTTAGTTTCCTCCAGGAAATGCATATCATATACATATCAAAGCAGTTGACTATCAATCACTATTTCAAAGAAACCATTAAGCTTTTTTTTATATTTGTCTCTACTCATGTAAATGTTATTAATTCTGCACTTATTTATATGCTATTTTGCATAATTTGGCGCTTGATTCATCAACTAGTGATCTGCAAAACAAGACTTTGGACATTTAGTTGATTATTTGCTGCAAATAAAACGCAAGTTTCCAAAGTGTCCATCAAAGTCTGCAATGGCGCCATTTTTGTCTTAGGTAAAGACACCCCAATGTAATCTCCTTTATCGGATGGAGCTATAGTTTTGCATTTAGCATGCATTAAAACTAAAGTGTTCTTAATTTATTCTGTCACAAATGCACTTTGTTAATGTTACTAAATTGCGCATTAACAGGCCGAAAACAATGAAATCTTGCTAATTACAACTGCAACAACTTGAGAAAGTTTAGAATGATAATGTGGAATTTTATAACAGGTTGTCATACATCGTTGTTGTTAAAGTTCCTTGAAATAGCAATGTTAAAGAGAACGTAAGCTGTTATCTCCTCCCGTATTATCTCATAAGCTTTAGCACCGCAATATATGTTGTAAATTAAAGTTTATTTAATGATACTCGAGGAAATCTGGCAATAGTGCAACTGAATTAATTTTTAATCAACATGCATGTTGTGAGGATACTTAGTGATGGTAATTAGCTCATAAAATGGTAGAAATTATTTTTCATGAAAATGACACTGATTATGTTGTCTTAGGCTTTTGCTCGTTGTTTCAAGTGAGTATACATCTTGCAAATTGTTATTATATACAACTTAAAAGTTTTGGGTACAACGACATCGCATTGCTAATTCCTGCTCTGCAGCACTAGCGTATACAAGCTTGACTACTGTATTTGAAAGTATAATAGAATTCATAAGTTAATTCACTCCCGCATAGTTGGGGTGGTCCTCTTGGATACAATGAGCCAATAAACGAAGCTTTTTGTTGACAAGTGAGTGTGGATGTCAAATTGAAGTATCATTCATCATGTTGCTTACTGTGCAAAAATCAGAAACGAAACAATATAGTAACATGAAACTATGTCAAACCTGACAAAACAATTCTTAAAGGATGTTGTTGGGGGTGGTGGTTGAGTGGACTGGTAGTGATATGACACCTATGACAGCTAGTGTTATTCTTGATACAGGAAATGTACCATCTATTGTGGGAAATGTGTTTTTGGCATGTTACTGATACAATGTGAATGCAGTTCTTTGCTGACAATGATTTTTTGGTGGTATATGCACAATCAAGGTTTATAAACGTTTCGCTATAGCTACCTTTCCGTGTATTTGTTTATGAAAGGTGGAAGTATGCCTAGTTGCATTTATCATGCAGATATTATCTTGGAATTAATGCTTTCAAATTTCCATTTCAATCTATAGACTGAATAAATCATACTTTAAAACAATTCCATTTTATCATTTGTTTAAATATTGCTATTACTATTCAAATATAAATAATATAGCGTATTTTCAAATGGTTCTTAAATATATAGAATCATGAAGTGCTAGAAGTACAAAAATGATGTAATGGACCAAAGCTAGAATAAAATCAGCTAAATTTTACAAAGTGATCAGTTTCATAAAAAAAGCATATCGGCAGGCAATATCTTGAAAGTTGTTGTGAAGTGGTTGCCATGTATCAACATTGCTTTTGTACCATTATACCGTTGTTTTTCACAAGTTTCATAGGTTATTTCTTCACTTTTTGTCGTTAAGTTAACAGGCAGATTTGTACATCAAAGAGAAATGGTCTCATCCAAAACATCTGTTGCGGTTTATGAAACAGAGAGAGACTCAAGAGAGAAGTAAGAAATTCGTCAATTGATTTTGTGGTATCGATATCCGTATGTATTTCGCTAGGTCGTTTTCATGTCCATAAATTTGAGGGGTAATTTTATTCGGATTTACGGTTAAGCCCAGCAGTGTCCATTTAAACCGTTCAGCAAAGATTTGTGGAGTATCTAAAGTATATCAGTGGCACTGAATACAACATTATCATCCAAAAACTCTATATGGAAATGACTGTTCAACCCGAAGGGGTATTCGCGTAATGCAATACAGAGAATATTGCCATGTACGCGTAAAATACAATACGTATTATTAAATTTCAAACTGAAAATATTCCACCGACGAAACAATAAATTTCACAGTAAATGGCTCTGGATAACGACGATGCACAGCAATTTCTCCTACACATACAGCGTTTTTTATTACAAAATTCTTGTCAAATAAACTTTACATCCCATAACTTTCAGTCTTTGCTTATCTAAAAATTTCAATTTCTTACTAGTATAAAGTGCATACAAGTACATGTATTAAGTAAAGTTGATATTTCTCGATGAGCATTTGCGATGAGTTGAACTGTTTACTCTTTTTTTTCTGCTTTTGTTTCTTTAAGACAAAGCTAAAAACAGATAGTGAAACTTAAACGGAAGCTTCTGTGTTCACCTTTGGCCTGGCCTTGGTAAAATAGATTTTAAAATTCTGATGGATAAAAGCACAACATTCCTTTTTACGTTATATACGAAAACAGGCCAGCGGCCACTTGAAAATCTAATATGTGATGTTTCCGTCCTCTTCACAATATAAACTTAGCGCCAAGTGCAGGCAGGGATCCATATCTCATGTTGAAAGAATGACAAGGCAAGAATCTCCAGAACTTTCCCATGTGCATGAAATTCGTCGAAAACGTCGCTTTGCCGGAGTTGAGACCCTGAATTCTGTTCAATTGTTGTTTGCAACGTTTACCTCCATCTGCATTTGAAAGGGATAGTTATGGTTTCTGTCTGCCCAGTGTACACTCTCTATCTTTTCAAGCCAGCGAGGCAATGAGTAATGGTGTTCACAGAGGGACATGGTTACAATCGTTTGGCCGATTCAATTTCCAAGAAGCAGTGGTAATGGCTTCAGGAGTAAGCCTCTCTAGATGACCTTTACTTATACGATCGCTAACATCTATATCTTACCGTTCACTTAATAGAAAACTTTTAAACCACTCCATAAATTTCCATAAGAACTAGCATGGACGCAATCGAAGTAAATAAGCTTAGTTGCGAGGTCTAACCACGAAGTCCCGATGCCATTTTAATTTAGCAAAGTCGATGGAAGATTAACTTTATTTACAATCGGGAAAGCTTGTCCAGGCGGTTGTAATCTGATTTCTGTAATTGGTCCGTTGAACCATGTCTAGTTGCACATATTAAAACCAGAACTTTGACTACCACGAAGCATTTCAACGGAATCAGCTAATCAAAACTTTGAAGTTGTCAGGAAAAATGAAGCCAAATTGTTTGTCAGGCCCTATACTACTCGGACAAAACGAGAAATTTTTCTAAAACCCTGGACACACTATAAACTTAAACTAGTTTATCACTAACCTCGATTAACTTTCTCAAAGACAGTTATCTTTGAGTGGACACACTGTGTTTGTATAATCTCGTTTAGTGCATTGCATCATGGGATATCGGTTCCCATAATGCAATACAACTAAACAAAAGTCATCAATCATGGCACCCATAGATCGCCAGCAATTACTTTTAAAGGCTGGTTCACACTGGGCGAAAGCGGCGCACAGTGAGCGTGCGTCGTGCACTCGCTCACGGATCACAAATTTTAGTGACAGTTCACACTTGGCGCACCTCACAAAGAGGGCGCTCCTGCTAAAGGTGTCCCGCACGCCAATAGCCGCCATGTTTCATCCAAAGAGTGATCTCGCTCACCAAAAGTGATTCCTGCAAGACCAGGAGGCCTTCGATGACGTTTTGGTCACGTGAAGTGATCCGGGATCACTAGGTACTGTGCATGCGCGCGCGTCATATCCGGTCTTAGCAGACGGATTCATCGATCACTGTGCGCCACTTTCGCCCAGTGTTAACCAGCCTTTAGAGAATCGGCTTCAGACCATTCCTTTCTTGGCTTTCTAGCTGCCATCTTGGCTGATACAATGGTGCCCACATTTATCCCTATACGGTATGGCTAGGGATAACAGTGTGACCACTCATTTAATCTCGTTTAGCCAGCTAAACTTGTTTCTAAAAGTCGTTTACACTAACCGAGTTTTAACCGAGAAATAAACGAGTTTAGCTAACTATGGAAGGACAGACTACCTAAGGTAATCTAGTTTAGCAGACTTAAACTAGTTTAAGTTCATAGTGTGTCCAGGGTATAAGACAACGTCTGATTTGCATGGTTGTGTTATAACTTACAAGGGTCATGGGGGACAAAAACAACGCATAGTTCCAATGAACCATGAGGACCTTTCTTGAGACATTCTGTCCATAAGCTGTAATCATGGTTTATTAGCTAGTTGAATGCCATTTTTCTTCTTGCACCTCAGCATTATGAACCATCCTTTCTGGGCATCGATTATGAGCTAGGTGCACTGCAATAGCCGAAAATCGATGTGGTTGTCCTAGATTGGTATACAAATTACTGTTGAGCAGTTCCTAAGCCTTCAGGACACATCGCATCCACCTTCGTTTTAGAACTTAGCGATTCCTTAGTGGTTGATTCCATCTTAACCCTATGATCGAATGCAGTCGAATCGACCAAGGAAAAAGAGGCGTACACACAGGGGCTGACCGAAGAAGGCTGATTCTACCAAACATTTAATCAGGTGGCTATAATAGCACAAAATACAGCCAATTCAGCAAATACAGTCGCTTGTGGCGAAGCTTATTCGGATGCCACACGATGTTGACACCTCCTAAAGCCACACAAAATGCATGATTCCCAAATGGTAATCGTACCCCAAAGTTTTTCACTATACGATGTATAGTTGTCACTTGCTGTAGGGCATGACAGAAAAACTCAAAAAAAGTGTTGGCTCTGTCCGTATTAGTATTCGGCGAATGTCATCTTTATATATATTTATAGGCTTTCAGGGATCATGATAGCCGTCAATATGAATTACTAACCAGTAAAATCATGGCGGTTATACCCGCTGTGCCCAGCAAAGGCATATTTCGATGTCTTATCCCCATTTATAGATATTCGTTCAAATTTCCACATGTTGTATGGGCATATTGCTTTCTATCTGTATCGGACATCTGCAGACGAGTGTTGACAGCACACCTATGACATGTCCGCCACACATGATTTGTACTCTAGGAATTTCATCGAATGAACACTTCTTTGAATGTTTATAATAAGGCATATAGAGAATCCCATGCGCGCAGATGTGACGTGCCTAAAGGCTTTCTTGCTGCTGCTATAAATAGCATTCCATTATTCCATCAACAACCTTTGACATTAGAAACCTTTGAAGACACATGCTTCTCAAAGGAGTAAGCGAATTAATGAGTAAAT
The DNA here is from genome assembly GCA_034696685.1 of Julus scandinavius. NCBI lineage: Eukaryota > Metazoa > Arthropoda > Diplopoda > Julida > Julidae > Julus > Julus scandinavius. The sequence goes on along the minus strand of JAQGAE010000879.1, from coordinate 7,089 downwards.
TACACGACAGCAACAACCTCCTCCTATATAATACCTCCTATATAATACAGAGGATGTATTGTAGTATATCATGAGAGATAAAAGCCAGTGAACGAAATGAAAAAATCACTTTGGTAATATCGGGGTTTTTTTTAAACTTAAATAACCCGATATGTTATCCAAGAGTGCAACACGTCGGTTCTGGTACATACATTTAGAGATAAAAACAATTACATGCCATTTGTGCTATCGTCAAGTCAAATACCTTTCTGTTTGTTCGGCCAGTTCAGCTAAAATCTAGTCAAGGACGATAATTTCCATTTAAACTCTAAACAAATAATTCCTAAATTAATTGCATTCAAATGTCTTGCTGGCTGATTAGCATATAGATTTGTATGCAAAAAGTATGTTTCTGATATCAACGTCGAAAAATCAATTACTATATATCTACGTGGAGTTTTATTTTTAATAAAAATCAAGGTTTGTTTTTGCAATAAAGTATAAGATACATGTAAATTTGGATATTTTGAATTTATCTTTAGGAGTATAAGATACTGAATAGGGTTTATTTTATGTCATTTTTTTGTCATGTATAAGGCTCTTTATAATTTTTTCAACGGCATGTAAATATTTTGGTTCCATTTTAATGAACCACTTTATAGTTTACGACTTATTTGCATATATGTTTAGTCTACACTACAAAAGCAACTACATTAAAAAAGAATACATGTATACCTACATCGTAACAGAAAATTGACTGACTTTAGAAGAAGTTATGTGGGCTATAACATTAGTTGACTAAATGTTATGCATTTTACAGCCCACATTTTTTCATACATGTAGTTTTACAAATTTTTGCAAGCATTATAATGCATCCGATTCGCAATATGTTTTTTTACCGTCCAATTTTCGTTTCTTGCCAAGCATTATTTCAAAAAATGAATAAAGAAACGAAAGAATTGTTACATTTTGCAAAAGTATCACTTTTTGGCTGAACGATTCATTCTATATACAAGAGGCAATATGCAGTAAAATCTTGACGCTCCCGGTAATGACTTTATAGGAGCGCCTTAAGGCTGAAGATTGTTACGTAGTATAACTCATAAAACAAATTAACTCACTACGTGATTTATCTATACAACCGCCCAAAATATACATCCACGGTTTAATTATATTAGTTGTGCAACAGAAAGCGAGGTTGTCATTTCTATAGCTCCCTGTCGCATTTTTCGCCATCATTATCTGTGTTTAAGTCCATATCACTTATGGGCAATATACATTTAATAGTGGAGTCTTAAAAAAAGAAGGGTTTTATGGCATATAACTACGGCATTTATTGCCGGGATGTTCATTACGGATCCCGATGGATCCTGGTGTTGCATCCGCCTTGGATATGGATCGATATGCGCCTCAATTTATGATTTTTTCATGCTCTTCATGCAACACGTGCCGCGCGTTTAAATTGAATTTGATTCGGTGATTTTCATTCCTATACACATAGGCATATCATTTTAGCGTTTTAGAGATGCCTTCGCAATATAACACAAGAGTAAAATATTCAAATTCTTCAGACCTGCATCCATTGTTTCTTTATAAATACTGCAGGATTACAATACCGCTTTTGTTGCAACTTTGTGAGCATTGTGTCGAATCAACTACCTATTTAAGGAGTAATTAGGGGCTAAATGGCCTGTTTTGAAAATAAATCCGGAATACGTTATCTGGTCACATTGTGTGTACATCGGTGCAATGATGGATAAGCTTCCAAATACGAAGCCAATGCTACAAGTTACAAACAGTATTTTGAAGATGATTCGTCAATTATCCATCCCTGGCGTGTTGCACCATGTTTCAGAACATTAAGTGGTCAATTAAAGATAAAGATACTAATAAACCTGTTGCCCTTATCAGCAAAACCTTGCAACCGTACACTTCATTTTTATATCTAATTAACAGGCCTTCTTGCAAGGAGATGTGTATTTTTAAGTCTATGGAAAATGGGTCTTTGATCATCGATCAAAGTAAAAAAGTTGACTTGGATGTAGACGACTTCGCTTTATACGTTTATTAGGGTCAAATGTACATTAATCTGCCTATCTCATCGATCATTTCTGAGCAAAATCCATCTAATGGAGTATATGGAGTATGTTCATTAAATGTTGAACACCTTGTTCAAGTGTATTTAAGGGAAACACCCATGCAACAGCAACTAAAATCAGATCCATTTACGTTATCGGTACTTGCACAGTATATTATTCTTACCCTTAGCATTAGGCCATCAAAGTTTTGCGAAGTTCGTTGATTGTAAATGTTATGATATAGGGCTTAACTTGTAATACGTGATTTTCTGCATTCAACATACACTGTATACATGTTTAATCTATTGGTCGATTTTAGATAGTTACCAAGTAAGTGCAATCTGTTTTTGTAAAAGCGATAATGGTTACTGAACATTGCACTGTTGTGCTTGATAGCAAAATAAAAGTACTTCACTATAATTGTTCATTTGTTATTATTCTTTCAATTTGATATGACAACTGCATTTATAGTATAGATACTTGACTGTTTATATACGACGCATTTTGTTAATATATTTAGGCCTGAATAAATGCATGTGATGTATAGGTTCATTTCCAAAGTTCAAATTGTGTTGACGTATTGTGAGAAAATGAATTCAGGCATAAAATCTCAATTAGGGCCCATAATAAGCGCATTGAAATAATTGTTCTAACAATATATATGGTTGAGAGAATATGAAGCACTTTATATATTCATCTAAAACATATGATTTGGGACTTGAATTCTGTCCACTATATAGTATGCTCAGAAAGTTGACATTTGGAATATCAAATAATAATTTACGAACAAAAGTAAGTATTATCCTAAAGGATAATATTTTAGTACAAGCATTAGCATTTTTTGTTCCAATATATGAAAAAGGAAATTAATCAATCGAGCATTAGTTATTTTTATTTTGTGGAAATAACGAAGGTTTGCAATATCATTTTTTTTTATCCAATTGAATCAACTGCACTTATACAAAAAGTGGTGTTTTGATAATTTCAGCATTAAAGAGAAGATGTTAAATCGTACACGTTTGTAATTGCACTTTTAAAGAATTAAATTGACAGCTTCAAAAAACTAAAGCCTGGATTAATTTAAAGTACAAATTCATAACAATACAGAATATTATTTTTTATTCCATATTACTACTTATTTTTTCTATCTGTATTCATAGTTAAGATTATCAAAATTACAGTAAAATATAAATAAAACTTCTCTGGATTAGCTTTAAAAAAAAGTCGCACTTTCACATGAATGATCTTAAATTTCTTGCTTGAATACATTTAATGGTTTTTATCTCTTACTGCTGTAAATTTCTTATTAACAATTGGACTCAGCGCTACATCTCAATTAGAGTTGCTTACTATGAAACCCTGTTAATGAAGATCGAAATCCTTCATCGATTTTTTGTATTTAGTCTAGTGGCAATTAAGTTGACTTCTACATGTATAGATAGGTAATCATTAAATGGTTGAAATCAAATCTACAGCGACACGTTGGTGAATTTGCGTTCATCGATGGGGAATTTACATTCAAACTTATCAGTTAGGAAGGATATTATTGAGTGTAATCTGAAATGGCAATGAATACAACATGTTAGGGTCCTTTGTGAAGAGCTGACAAATTTCTGTGTTTAAAAAACAATGCCTACCATGCCAATTTGGCAATCGACATGCTATGGCAAAGTCGAGCCGGGCATCCATGCATAACGTTATTACAAGTTATGTGACTCGAAAATTCGTTTGGCACAATTGACCTATAGTTATACGTAATTAGTGAGCAGCTTTTTTGAATGAAATTCACGATGCCTTAACCTACTTCGGGTGCCATATTTCAGTTTGTGGATGCAGTATGAGAAATTTACGAGGCCATGCATCAGTTTTACGACGATACTTTTTCGAGCTCACAACCATTACCTCCAGGAAATATTGGCTTTTGCTACATACACATGGTAACAAGCTGCGTATGCCTAATTCTTATTGGAGAAATATAATGCGAAATTTATTCCTTGTCGCCCAGGAAGCCTGCATGCTCTTATAGATAATTTGTTGCAGAAAACGTGGGAAAAGCACGCATACTGCTGCGATATCGACTCTTATGAAGGGTGCGGAATGACACATTTTGACTATAGTCAAAATCCGTTGTAACGGATGAACACTCGCTCATGTAACTACAGTAACTTGCATTTTTCTATGCAAATCCCTCCCAACAGGTTGCATGGAATTTTCCTGCCTGTTTTGGTCTGAAAAATTTCCTGTTTGCTTCCGCTGTGCTTTTATTTAAAACACGATGGATTTTCTTATTTTTGAGTGAAGTGAAGGAAATGTATATCATACAGTGAAAAAAGTGGTTATACGAAATGAATGGCGGAAAAACGTATATGCTACTAGTAGTTTTCTGTCATCGTTCCATGAAAGCGAGAAAACGTGCCAAAAGCATATTTTGAGATTGTAATAAAACTGAATAGATTAAATAGTGAATGTAAGCTCTAAAAGTAAAAAAAAAACTGAGTTGGTCCAAGCAAAGCATGCAAGACATGACTTTCAAACCCGGACTGCATTCATAGAAATGTAGCATCGCATAACAATGTTTTGCACAATTTGCAATTATGCAAAAAGTGGCTGCACTTAATGACCTTTCTTTAACGTGAGTTTAACGATTTCTTGAACAGCACTTCACTGCAGCGTTTAAATATATATCCCTCCCGGCCGCCATTAGAAGGCTCCATTATGTTGTCCCGTGATATTGGAATCACTCTGGAAACTGCTCCAGGGCTATGTATACAATGGTACCTTATAATGGGTGCAGCCTCATCAGGACCAATGATTCAAAAGGGCCCACCAAAAAAAAGGCAATAAAAAGATTGTCCAAGTTGATATTCAGCAAGTATACAAGAACTCGACAACATGCAAGTTGAACACGTGCATTCCATTTCGAATTGAAAATACAACGATTTGTTAAAAGACAAAAAAGGTATCAAGTTAAATAGAGAAGTCACCATCTGACAAGCCATTTTTCTGTTGTTATTATTGAAAACGAAATTGCAACAAACGGATGACGATTCAAGAGACAGCGAAACATTAACAACTTGACATAATATCTCGTTGTACAACTTGCAAGCAACTCGAGATGTTTTTGATGACTTGTCACTGCTGCTAGTGAAATGCAATATCGCTATTGTGGCGTGATTCGCTGGAAACAAACCCAGTCTTGAAGCGACACAACTATATGAATGCATCTGTCACTATAGTAGTTAAAGAAGCTAAAAATATCAAAAAATACAAACAGACCGAAAAGTTTTGAAAAGTATCTGCTTTTCTGACGTGTCTCCATGCAGTTTCATCGCATGTAAAAATGGCTGTGTCTGAAACAATGTCTACAGTTTATGGCAACTAAATAAAGTTTAGGAAACATTTACTTTTAGGTATTTTTTTTCTCAAATTCGGCAGCAATACTTTGTTTGCATCACCTGACCGAAGGCTAATCCATGCATGGTAGTTGGTATCACTGCTGTTTGTGCAGTAAGAAATCATTAGAATACCGCGAGTCATATGTATATTCAAAACAGAACTATAGGATTTATTGTCTGCCCTTGTTTTAAGGTCGTACTTTGGTGGCGAAATGCCATCTTGGCGCAGCCTGCGGTAGACCAAACATTAGTCAGCAATGAAAGCCAATTAATCACCTATCATTATAATTATTAGCATTTGCAGGCACTGGCACCAAACTATATTGTAATGATATACAGAAAACTTGTGGGCTGTTGGATTTATAATATCCACGCCTACATTTGTATACCCACATTATGCCAAGCAGCTTTTAAGTATTTTATTCCTAAGAACTTTTGAGTTTGACCCCCATCGTCACAGTTCAACACCAGATCCGTTCGTAATGTTCATCGCCTTTATTTGGCAATAGGCAGACATGATAGGCATCACTCAACGAAGAAATGAATTTCAATATCGGGAGCCACTTCGATGCGTGTATGTAGATCGATTTAGATATGAAATTATTCAGGAACTGCGGATGGAAATGAAAAAAAAAAATCTCTTAAACCCGAATAAGGAAAAGCATCTTCTCGCCAGCAAGCACATAGTGCAGTTAATTGCAAATGCGAGCTAATAACCCAATACCCATCATTGATTTCTAGGAATATATAGAGCTTGGCTATACATTGCAAGTCGATGCCCTGGTTGCATATGTCTAATAGCACGGATTTTATCTGCATTATGCATTTCTAAGAAATTATGGCCAATCGTTGGATTCCGTATGGAATACGAAACCCGCATGCCCTAACAGCAATTAGCATTGCAAGACAAAGGGCATGGCCAAACGGCTTTTTAAACCCGCGTTTGCCATTACATCGTTTCACCTTAGGTAATGCTAGCCATATCTCACAATTAGCTGATAATTAATGGATTAAGTGGTTAATTGCCAAGGCGCAACACACCAGCGGCTGACTGCGGCGAATGCGATACAGTATAGAACCTGTCTAAATGCATCCTGTGTATATGAATAACCGCTCAAAAGCATAAAATTTGCGGTCCCATGTATCAATGAACCTGCCTAAATGCATAACCTGTCTAAAAGGCATTGTGGATGCGTTTACACAGGTACTACTGTATTGGACTTGGTGGAAATTCTGATTTTCTCGATTGGGCTTTGCGAAAATGTTATCATTTCTAACTGAAATAATCCATGCGCTGTTTGTGCAATCTCGTACAGCGTTTCTCCAAACGACTAATTTAAAAATTAATTTCAAATATTTTTAAAAAAACCATCGTATGGAATATATGATTTAATATATTCCATCGATCGTTTCTATAGGGCAATGCATAAATATCATTGACAATCTTTATTTCAAATATACCGCTTTTTAAATTTGTGAAGTCCATTGAACGATCGGATTTTTCAAATTATAGTTTTCCAAAATCTGATTAAAATCAGGGTTCTTGTGTGTTAATTCACCGGCAAGCCAAGTATGGCATGTCAAAAGCCACATAATCACACACGTTAAATAATATACAAAAAGAAAGTATGGCATGT